>PVIC010026503.1:0-24364 GCA_004025085.1 Thryonomys swinderianus | reverse complement strand
CACGCCCACCAACAATCAACACCGCATACTACAATGCCGGACGTGGTGGCTCATGTCTGTAATCCCAGCACTCGGGAGGCAGGGACAGGAGGATTGCTGAGTTCGCAGCAGCTTGCCTGGGCACCATAGTGAGCTCAGGGCCAGCCTGAACTACAAAGCGAGACCCTGTCTCAAAAAGCAAAAAAAAAAAAAAAAAAAAGAATATAACAAATATACTTATTTAAATGACTTGGATTATAAAATTCTATAAAAATGTAGATTCCTAGTTATTCAACGGTTTTAAAATTCTTGAACATTTTCTAATAGATTAACCATTCCATGTTTATATCAACAAATGAAGAAAAGATGCAGGTTTTACATTTATCTCAAAAAAAGGCTTTACTAATGACTAACAGTGGGGGAAGCAGGAGGTACAGTACTGAGGACTGTGCTCCGAGCCTCACTCATGTTAGACACATGTTCTAGTGCTAAACTATCCCCAGTACATACATGTGTGTAAGTGAATACTATCCTGGTCTATGTGTGTGTGTAAATATAGGAGTACATGACATATCCCAGTCCATCCATGTGTGTGTAAATACGTCTGTATATATATAGTTGTTTGGAGGTTTGCTTGTTTTGAAAGACAGGTTCTCCAGCTTGCCTAAGCTGGTCTGGAACTTGCTAGCCTCCTGACTAAGCCTCCCAAGTCTAGCATCACAGGCATGCACCACCATACCTAGTACTAAATAATATTTATGAGCAAGAAATTTTTTTTTAAATCTGGTAGATATCAACAAGTTGTAGTCATACTTTTTATCATCATATCATACAGAAAAAAATATTTTAACTACTGTGTATTCTGGAGGATGAAATAAAACTAATTTTTATTTACCATGATCTTGAAGTTACTAATGTCAACTATATTAATAACCTGGAAAAGAGCCACTGAAAAGCTGACCTATCTGTAGATGTTAAACATACTAGCGCAGGTACTGACTGTGAATGTCACTAATTTTTTTTTTTTTTTTTTGCTTTTTGAGACAGGGTCTCGCTTTGTAGTTCAGGCTGGCCCTGAGCTCACTATGGTGCCCAGGCAAGCCCCCGCAAACTCAGCAATCCTCCTGTCTCTGCCTCCCGAGTGCTGGGATTACAGGCGTGAGCCACCACGTCCGGCATTGTGGTATGCGGTGTTGATTGTTGGGGGGCATGTCTCCACACCCAGCATTATATGTGGTTACCGGGGATCGAACTCAGGTCCTTGCGCTTGCGAGGCCGGCGCCAGAACCACTGAGCTAACCCTCTGGCCCTGTCACTGATATTTTTGAAAGATACTTTTTTGAGACAGAAATAATTTAATCAATTAGAAGTATTTGTCAAGCGAAAACAAAAATTTTCCTTAATTTTCACATCAAATATAATCCACGTTTAAAATATTCTAATTTATTTTGGTTTTTCATAGTCCTAGGCATAGAATCAGCTATTTAATGTTGTATAAAATACATACGATCAATGGAGTTTTTTTCTGCTCTACAGACAAAAATTACATTTCCACGCAAATGAGTTTGGGTTAGGTAAGTGGCACCAGGAGCTAAGACAGGATGCACAGTCAGGCTAAGCATACCACCGATCCCACCAACTCGCCCCTGCTTGTCAGCTCTTGGTCTCCAGAGCACAACCAAAGGCACAGCCGTGTCAGCACAAACCCATCATCACCATTTTCTAGTGAGCAATTTGACTACAAACAAATCACTAAGAGTAAGCACCTGGGAAAGCACCGCAATGATATATCCACCAGCTAACTAAAACATGATAATCTCAGAGATAAAAGGTTGGGTTTTTTTGTTTTGTTTTGTTTTTTTTGAGATAGGGTCTCGCTTTGTAGTTCAGGCTGGCTCTGAGCTCACTATGTAGCCCAGGCAAGCCTCGAACTCAGCCATCCTCCTGCCTCTGCCTCCCAAGTGCTGGGATTACAGGTGTGAGCCGCCATGCCTGGCACTGTGGTGCGTGGTGCTGACTGCTGGGATTACAGGTGTGGCAGGCCTGGTAGTGAGGTATGTGGTACCAGGGATTGAACCTAGGACCTTGCGCTTTCAAGGCAGACGCGGAAACTGAGCTAAATTCCCAGCCCTCAGAGATAAAAGTTTAAAATCTACTTCAAATACTAAATGAGATCCCTTAAAATCTATATCCATTTCTACCATATCAATATTTACACTTTAAATTTTAAAACATCAACACAGACCCAGCTGGGGGTGTTGTTCAGTGGTAGAGCACATGCTGAGCACGCACAAGGACCTGGCCCAGCCTAAAAAAATTCAAAATAAATAAAATGCAAATACACTGAATTCTGGCTCCCACTGCTCAAACAGATACTAACAATTCTTTTGCAATTGGAATAAATGCATAAAATATAAAAAAGACAACTGCTAATCCCTTTAACCTCTCATATTTATATTCCATGTACCTTTAACTTCATGTAGCAATTGTGATTTAAGAAGAAAAACCCTCTAAATTATAATATTTATCTTCCAAACAGAGGCAAACTTACTTGTTACTTATTGGCAATAACTGCAATCCAATCACTTTTTCACCCCCGATTTCTTTTCTGACCTACAACTCTCTTCCATAAAATACTGTACAAAGGCCAAGCATGGTGGTGCACATTTGTAACCCTAGCATTCAAGAGGCTAAGGCAGGAAAGTTGCAAGGAGTTCAAGGTCAGCCTGAACTACATAGCAAGACAATGTCTAAAAACAAACACTGCACAAGGCAAAAAAATCAGCACTTTAGTTCTTCAAGGTCTGTCGCTGGTAGAGACTGTCAATTCCCTGAGGACAGACAGCATAGCCACCTCCAGTTCTTGCCATCCTCAGTCCACTACACAGTACATAACCAGGTTTGCTTGGCTCTCAGTGTTAACCAGAGATGCGTCTACAGCCCCACACTCTTCATACCTCCAGTCCCTCCTATAACACGGTAGGGTATAGCCCAGGGACTTAGCTCAGTGGTTCCAGTGCCTGCCTTGTAAGCACAAGGTCCCGAGTTCGATCCCAGTACCAAAATAAATAATAAATTTTTTAAATGGGTCATATTTGCACATGACCTACCATAAATCCCTTATACATCATCTCTAATTCACTTATTATACCTAATACAATGTAAATGTTATGTGAATACCTGCCATGCTGTTCCTTTTAATGAAAGAAATTTGTCATGTTTACCATTGTACATAGGCATTTTCTCCTAAACATATTTTCTGAGTTAAAAGAATCCAACAATAGGAAGCCTTCTGACAAAACTAACCATGTACATGGTATTAAACTACTCACAGACCAGCCTTTCCTGCTAACTGCACATTCATTAATCCCTGACACAATTTTGGGTCACAGAAGACTTTCAACTACATTTTATGAAAAATTGTGCAACTGAACCTTTGAGTATTTCCTAAACCACCAGCAAGGTACCCTACAAATACAGATTTCTGTATTGTTTTAACTTGTGACACAGGACACATTCTTTTTGTACTGCAAACTGCTTCTTTTGAGAAAAATGGTTTAGATTATGACAAATATATTCTCCAATTTATATTTATATTCTCAAATATAAATATTCCCCACACGATAAGAGATTTCAGTATGTCTACAAGTAAAATGTCATAATACTATCTTCAATCAGCCACACTGTCCTCATAAAATGTGAGCGCCTGCAAATTCTAACACCTTTTTTTCTAAATTCATACTAAGATTTGAGAATACTTTCCAATATAACTGACGTTAAGAAAGATGCCTAGAAAGATGGGAGCAGGGGAAAGAATTTTAAAAGACCAGGCCAGTGCACGCCTGTTATCCCACAGCACTGGAGGCTGAGGCAGGAGGATCACACCGAGTTCCAGGACAGCCTGGGCTAAAAGTGAGTTCAAGGGCAATCTGAACTGCACAGCAAGACTCTGTCTAAAAAAAAAGAAAGAAATTTTAAAGACCATGAAGAGACAGTTTAACACAGCGCTTGCGCTTCCATTTCCATCTTCATCCCAAGAGAATTTAAATAGGAAAGAAAAAAAATGGAGGCAGAACCTGTAATTCAAAATGAGTCGTAAGGCAAAACAAAAGAAGTTGAGCATCAAAGCGTGTGTTTTAACCTGCTATCCTAAATAATGTTTAAAGGATTTTTTTAAACCCACAAAATCTTTTGCTTCACCCAGGTCCAGCTGCCTCTCATCTCGCGCACCAATACCTTCCGCCCACACGCGCGCGCACCCTCGCTGCCGTTACAAGTCCCTGTGCCAAACCAACCATAATGGGAAAAAAATTAAACCCTGAAATTCATTTTCCAAATTCTGACAGTCACGGTTCTTTTTCCCAGAGGAAAACGATCCATTCTAACGGGACCAGGGGTGAAGGGACAGCTCGTTCTCGTGCAGCTTCCCCTTCTCCAAAGGGACAAAAAATGGCATTAACTTCCAACAAGAAACAACTGCTCCTCTACCCTAAAAAACAAGGTTTTCGAGGCATCTGCAGTGATAGAAAACTGAGGCAGGCATTTCACTCTGCAGCAGCACACAGCTCCTTAAGAATCCTCCAGGATCTGTCACACACGCGCACACACACCCGCGCGCGCGGAAGACCCCGCCGCTGCCCCGCACTCTGACAAGAGCGGACCCCCGAGGCAGGAGGGCCCCGCCGGGTGCAGGCGCCGCCCGCCCTCCCAACCCCCACGGACCCGGGCGGCCTGGGACTCGGGCCCCCGCGCCCTAGCCTGCCCGAGCCGGCCCGCGCCGCACCTGGATGTAGTTGTTCTCGCAGTAGTCAGCCACCCGCTCCAGGTTCGTATAGCTGTCGAAGAGGGCCCGGCGGCCCCCCGGGATTTCCTCCTCCAGCAGCATCTGCAGCTCCGCCATCTTCACATCCTCCTCCTCCGCCGCCGCCTCCTCCTCATGCAGTCCGCAGGGACAGCAGCGGCGCCGGGAAACCCGAGTCTGAGAGAGAAGGCGCAGCGGCGACGGCGGCGGAGACGCAAGCGGGCGGGCGGGCGGAGCGAGCGGCACCCCCAGAGCTCGCCTGGCCGGGAGGGGGCGGCGGGCCGGAGGCGGGGCGCGAGTCGGCCGGTCGCGAGGACGGTCACCGCGGCGACGGTGCCGGCGCGCACGCGCATTCCCTCCGCCCCCCAGCGCCCGAAAAAGATTCCCAGCGCGCCCGCGCCGCCGCCCCGCCCCCACTTCCGGCGTTTCCTAGCGACAGCGGGGCGGACCCTGATGCGCGCTGCGCCCGCGCGGGGTTAACCCTTCCCGGGATTAGCACTTTTCTCGGCGGAGGCCCCCGCTGCCTTTGTTAAACGGCGAGGGCGCGCCCCCCCGCACCCCCCTTCCGCAACGTCTTAGTCCCCTCTCCCCTGCCAGAGCACAGGCAACGCCGCCGGCGTGAGGAGCTCGAGTCCTGAGGACGATCAGACCACTCGGGTCGGCAGGGCGGCCACCAAACTTCCACGCTTTAGGGGACCACTTCTTCCCCTCTTCACGTTGCATCTCAACCTCTACTGAAAAGTTCATCTCCTTTCTCTGATCCCAGATCCCCCCATGCGCCGTTTGTCCTCTCTAGAGGCGTTTCCCCACTGACAGCCTTTTCTGTCATTTATCTGGTTTTGTCCACCCTGCTGTCTTTTTCTTTCCTGGAATTAGTGTTTCAGTTTCGAAGACAGTTTTGCTAGCACCAATTTCCCTCTTCACGAGGTTGTTACATGGATTAAGTAAAATAAAAAACCTTGTGCCGGGCGTGGTGGCTCACGCCTGTAATCCCCAGCACTCGGGAGGCAGAGACAGGACGATTGCTGAGTTCGAGGCTTGCCTGGGCTACATAGTGAGCTCAGAGCCAGCCTGAACTACAAAGCGAGACCCTGTCTCAAAAAAAAAAAAAAAACAAAAACCTTGAAAAACGTTGAGTACTTCAGAAATTTAAAATAGGTATCTAATCTTGCACAACTATAATCTGTGCTTATTCCACAGATACTGTAACTGTTTCCCCTAAATCTAACTACATAAGGTAGCCTTGAAAAACCATAATGACCCGAAGATACTGAGTCATGACCTTTATATGTACTGTGAAAGTCCAGCGGCACCAGGCTGTACATGTGTGGTTTGAATAGGAGCCAGGGTCTCCGCTCTTGACCTGGTGATCTCGCTAGGCCCCTCCTACAGTGAATTCTGTCCTTTTTCAAGTGACAAGGAAACTATAACTGTCTCAAAAATCACTTTAATACCGTACCATTACAAATTTTTGGAGCAAAAGCGGTTACGTTGGCTTTACAAATACATATATCCAAAATGAGTTTTCATTTCAAAACCAAAATTAAGATATAAAAAATGCTGATCCAGGGGCCAGAGGGTTAGCTCAGTGGTTCCGGCGCCTGCCTCGCAAGCGCAAGGTCCTGAGTTCGATCCCCGGTAACCACAAATAATGCTGGGCATGGAGGCACGCCAACTATCAATGCCGCATACCACAGTGCAGGACGTGGTGGCTCACGTCTGTCATCCCCGCACTCGGGAGGCAGAGACAGGAGGATTGCTGAGTTCGCGGCGGCTTGCCTGGGCACCATAGTGAGCTCAGGGCCAGCCTGAACTACAAAGCGAGACCCTGTCTCAAAAAGCAAAAAAAAAAAAAAAAAAAAAATGCTGGTCCAGTCCAATTGTTATTCTTAACCTTTTAGGCATCTTCTGAATGAGTATTATAACTGAACGATGGGGCTGGGGCTGGGGCTCAGTGGTCGAACTGGAGTTTAGTTGCAAAGGCCCTGTGTACTTCCTGCTGTCCTCAGCACCAAGAAAAGAAGAAAAGAAACAATGTAGGTTTGATACAGAAGTGTAACTCTCAACAGGCTAAATGTCAGACGTGTGAATTCATGTTCCTGAAATCAAAAAATGAATTCCAAAGGACAAAAGAGGTTAAGAGTGGGAAAGGTTATTGGGGAACAGGAATATCTCTCGAGAGTGGGTCCCACAGAGGCCCTTTGTCGGGGTCATTTACATAACAAAGTTATAATGTGGCTACAGCCTGGGTCAAGCCATAATCAACTATTATTACAAGCATAGGCACTTAGCCAATACTGATCCAGTAGGGAAGAAGGGTACGTGGCTGACATCATGAACCTTGGCTTACCTGTGACTTCTAAAACAGGAACATTTGGCAAAAGGGGTAGGTCCAGGTGTCCTGGTCAACCATCTCAGTGTCTGACAAATATCAGGACTTAGAGGCATGGCTGATACTAATTACACTATTCTCAAGTTCTGCATATCCCTTAGGAAAGTATGTAACTTTGGCTCTTTAAACTTTGAGACCAGGACTTCAGACACACCTATATCCACAATTCTGATGTCTTTACTTCTCACTGAGTTTCTTGAGAACCCATTGTCTTGCCGCTGTATATTAATTTCTAACTTAGCTGCCTATAAATAGGTTCAGGGGCACACCATGGAGAATTGTTAGACTGACAGCAGAGTGATGAGCTCAGTTATGTAACTTCACATACAACTGCTTTGGGAAATAAGACGTATGATAATCAAGTGAATAAATAAATATTAAACCAACTTTCAGACAAAAGTTCATTAGAGTGAAAACCTATTGTTAAACTTTTAAGAAGTCATCTAGGTGGTGAATTAAATGTAGACACACTCACAATGCCGGACGTGGTGGCTCATGCCTGTAATCCCAGCACTCGGGAGGCAGAGACAGGAGGATTGCTGAGTTCGCGATGGCTTGCCTGGGCACCATAGTGAGCTCAGGGCCAGCCTGAACTACAAAGCGAGACCCTGTCTCCAAAAAGCAAAAAAAAAAAAAAAAAAGTAGACACACTCATTTCCTGCTACATTTATTCCCATGTAACATTTATTTGAAATATTGCTTAGTAATTATCACAATAAACACATATTCCTGCAGGGCAATTCATTATCATAGGAATTACCAAAGGAATATTCTAATACTGTTGCTAATTATGACAGCTTCTTTGGAGCTTCGATTCCTTGTGTAACAGAAGTTCAACTTGGTCAGTACTGTCATTCACCATCTTCAATGACCATTAGCATCACCTGGAAAGTTTGTTGAAGTAGATTGCTGGGCCCGGCTCCCAGTGTTTCCAATTCTTTCGGTCCAGCCCAATTTACATTTCTAACAAGTTTGCAAGGGATACCAATGAAAGAGTGTCCTGTCCCTCTGGCTCTATGAAGGCCTATGATCCCAGTTCCTCAGCAAGTAGAGATCTCCACCAAAGCACTTTAACACTCAAATGAATCTAAAGACCTAAGGATATAAACATAATTTTGCCTCCCTCCAAGAAGTTACTGCCTACACAATCTGTTAAAGGATACAAAATTATTGGGATTAAGGTTGGAATTGTATACCTCATAAAAATCCTTAAGTAAATACCCCTACTTGTTCAAGTGAAGGAAGGTAATTTAAATCTATTCATTTTTTACCATTTTTCAGATAAATTAATATGGTACAATAGGAGCACAGTAAAGACACCAGAGGATGACAATTATAATAGTAGGACGTGATGTAAACTTCATATAAATGAGCAAGCTCTGCCTCTTGGACAAGAAACAACATTGAAGATTCCTTAAAAGATCTTTTGCCGGGCATGGTGGTGCATACCTGTAATCTCAGCACCGGGAGGGGCTGAGGCAGGATTGCACGTTTGAGCCCAGCTTGGGGCCAATTTAGCAATTTAGTAAAATGCTGTCTCAAAATAAAAAAAGTAAAGAGAAAAGGGGACTTGGAATGTAGCTCAGTGCAAAAGTCCCAAATGGGTTTGATCCCATTTATAAAGTTGTGAAATTATCCCTCTTGAAATAATCTCATTCTTAAATTTATCCCAATGGGTTAGCCCCTTCTAAATCTTATGTAAGATTAGTACATTTTACCTTTACAACCCATAATTTTTGTAGGTCATTTAATAGTTCCTGCTTTTCCTAAATTTTCTAATTAAGGAATCACTTTTTGCTAATCACAAAGTCATCTCCTAGTTACAAACACATTACTGCTTATATCAGGCTCAAAACAGGTCATACAGAAATCAAATGCAATGTAACAATTTTATAGTGAACAACTTCCTCCTATCTTGGAAATTTATATTTTTTATTCACTAAATTTATTGCTACATTTTAGCTATACATTATGATTGCATCCACCACAGGGAATTTGTACCTGTACATGATCTATCTTGGTTCTTGGCTTTTCCCGTTTCCCCTGCCCTCCCTATCACCCCTCCACTCCTCCTCATTGACAAAAGGTTTGTTTGTTTGTTTCCTTTTTAAAATTTTTTTTTCTTTCTCTTTTCTTTCCCACATCTCCCTTCTTGGACTCCCCTTCCTCCTTTGAACCTTTTCTTCTTATTTCACAATATCAATTACACATTTTGGTCTTCACACTTTCAGCTTCTCATATTAGAGACAATTCGGTATTAACACATGTACCCTATTTATTTCATGTAAGAATATGGCCTTAATGGGCACCCATCTAGCTATAAATATCTCTAGCTTATCACTCTTTATAGCTAAGTAATCTACTTTTTTTTTAACTCACATCTTTAGGCAGTCACCAACTGATGGGCATTTGGGCTGTTTCAAGATTTAGCTACTACAGACTGTGCCACTGTAAACATGGGCACGCATAGATCACCATGGTATGATGCTTTTAATTCCTTTGGAAGATACTAAGAAGGGGATTAGCCGGGGGAAGATACTAAGAAGGGGATTAGCTGGGTGAAGTGGGACCTCTAATCCTATTTTTGGAGGACTCTCCACAATGATCTCCACAGTGTTTGTACCAATCTACATTCCCACCATCAGTGCAAAAGGATTCCTTTTTCCCCACAGCACCACCAGCATTTGTGGTTAGTTTCTCTTTTTTTTTTTTTTTCCTTGAGACAGGGTCTCACTTTGTAGTTCAGGCTGGCCCTGAGCTCACTATGTAGCCCAGGCAAGCCTCAAACTCAGCAATCCTCTGCCTCTGCCTCCCGAGTGCTGGGATTACAGGTTTGAGCCACCACGCCTGGCACTGTGGTATGCGGTATTGATTGTTGGTGGGCGTGAGTCTCCACGCCCAGCATTGTATGTGGTTACCAGGGATTGAACTCAGGACCTTGCGCTTGGGAGGCAGGTGCCGGAACCATTGAGCTAACCCTCCAGCCGGTTAGTTTATTTCTTTTTTTTTTAATTGAATTCTTTATTGGTACAATTTATATACATCTCAAAATCACATATAACATTGGGAAATTTGTACCAGTATATGCCACAAGTTAATTCTCATTTTTACCCATATCCCTACCCACTTCCCCCTCCTCCCTCCTTTATACATGCTCTTTTATTTTCTTTCTGTATCATATTTATTCCTTCCCCTCATCACAATCCCACACCAAGTTTCCTATAGAAATATTCCACTCTATAAAAGCTGTCCTACTTTCTAGAACTCATTTGCATCTACAGGTGTTCATGCCAAAGAGAAGATCCGGGATAGTTTATTTCTTGATAAAAGACATTCTTTCTGGAGTGAGGTGGAATCTCAGTGCTGTTTTTATCTGCATCTCTTTAATGACCAGTAAAGTTGAACATTATTTCATGTATTTATTTGCCCCTTCTCCTTCATGTGAGAAGTATCTATTCATTTCACATGCCTAATATTGGATTAGGTCTTTAAATTTTGCAGGGTCTGACTTTTTAAAGTTCTTTATATATTCTAGATAATAGTCCTTTGTCTGAGGTGGGTTGTCTCTTCACTCTGTTGGTGGTTTCTTAGTTCCTGCTTTTCACAGGAAAATGTCCTAACTTTTCTAGTTAAGGAATAATTTCCCCCTAACCACAAAGACATCTTGATCTCATATCAGGCTCAAAACAGTCACACAGAAATCAAATTCAATAGAATAATTTTATAATGAACAACTTCCCTCATATCTTGCAAATTTTTAAATATTCACTTTTCCATCATAAATTTAGAATGGTTGCATTATGGAGAAAGACTGGGGAAGCAATGTTCAAGGAAGAGTGTGAAGACTATTAATTCAATCCAGCTAATAGATTATGGGGATTTATAGGGGGAGAAGTTGCAAAGAAGGACATAAAGTAATAAATATTTAGGAGAGAAAATCAATAGAGGCTAGTGAGTGATTGAATTAGAAGTTAATTGAAGAGGTATCCATGCCGGTGGTCAGGTTGCCGACTTGAAGACCTGGAGAAGTGAATAAATAAATATAGAGAAGTGTTAGTGTGGTTTACAGATAAATGATGTAATGTTCTATATACACACAGAAGACCTCCAGTTTACACTACTCTCTGTATGTGTGATCATATATACATAAAGAACAGGTATAAAGGTCACTATACTGGGCTTTGTGCTGGGGTTGTGGTATGCTTGGAAAGTTATTTCATTCACAAGTAAAATGTTTTAAGTATTTCCCCCCTCAACTAATGAAGTCATTAACAGCTGTGGAGAAAGTGCAGAGAAATATAAGAAACTAACATGTTTGTGGTGCCTATGTACCAAGCATTCATTCAGCATTTCACGTAAATTAATCATACAAATATTGCAAATTAGGTTTTTTAATTTCCATTCACAGAACTATGGGAGGCTGAGGAAGGAGATCTGCAAATTCAAATCCCACTTGTGGTATTTAGCAGCTTAGTGAGATCCTGTCTCCAAATTTAAAAAATTAAAAAGGGGGGCCAGAGATTTGCCTCAGTGGTTCCAGAGATTTGCCTCAGTGGTTCTGGTGCCTGCCTCACAAGCGCAAGGTCCTGAGTTCAATCCCCGGTAACCACATACAATGCTGGGTGTGGTGACTCACGCCCACCAGCAATCAATACCACATACCACAGTGCCAGGCGTGGTGGCTCACGCCTGTCATCCCAGCACTCGGGAGGCAGAGGCAGGAGGATTGCTGAGTTCGAGGCTTGCCTGGGCTACATAGTGAGCTCAGGGCCAGCCTGAACTACAAAGCGAGACCCTGTCTCAAAAAAAAAAAAAAATTAAAAAGGGTCTGGGAATGTAGCTCAGTGAGAAGGCGCTGGGTTTAACTGGAAGTATTACCCCCCAAAAAAGCTTTACTATGCAATATAGCTGTGTAATTCAGTATTTTCTTACTGCCCATACAACATAGAATTCTCATCCATTTGTTATTGAAAAGTATACTTTTGGACAGGATTTAGCTCAGTGGTTCCAGTGTCTGCCTAGCAAGTGCAAGGTCCCGAGTTCGATCCTAGTACCACATACCACAAAGCTCATGCCTGTAATCCCAACACTCAGGAGGCAGAGACAGGAGGATTACTGTGAGTTCCAGGCTAGTTTGGGCTGCAAAGTTCAAGGCCAGCATGAACTACAAAATGAGACCCTGTACCAAAAAACTAAAAAAAAAAAAAAAAAAGAGTGTATTCTTTTCTCCATTCATAGAAGTTACAAACTTAGAGTTTGGAGTCTGGTGTGATGAATACACAAATGGTATCCATTTATGTAACAGTAGCTTCCACATTGCCTTCATTTCTTCTCATAGTGTTTTGGTTTGTTTGCTTGGGTTTTTGTTGTTTTGTTTTGTTTTTTAAGCAGGGTCACACTATTCTATGTTGTCCAGGCTGACCCTGACTTACTATGTAGCCCAGGGTACTACGAAACTCAGGACTGTTCTACCTCCGTCTCCAGAGCGCTGGGATTAAAAGTATGTGCCACCACACCTGCCTGTTATATTAGTCTTGTGTTAAAACATTTGTAAAGAAAATTACAATGATCGCGACATTTAATCCCTCAAAGCTTTAGTATTTATCTGTTACAAAAGGACATATTCACACTATGGTTATCAAATACAAGGATAAAGCACGTGTGATGGCACACTCCTGCAATCCCAACACACTGGGAGATGAGGAGGGCATTCCCAGTGATCCCCTCACCTCGGCCGCCGAGGTAGGTGCCAGATCTTGGGCCACCACACCTGGCTGGCTTTTGTAAAGAAAAAAATTACCCACCCCCCCCCGGGGGACAAATTATAAAGGGAGCAGACCAAGGATATACTGTGAAGCAATCAAATTGAAATATTTAGAAACCTGAAATGGTTTCCTTGTGAGAAAAAAATAAATAAATAAATACCTAGCTTCCTTCCTTGTAAAACACAAAAAGATTCTTAAATTTTTCTATTGAATGAGACTGCACAGGATACAGCTGAAATGATTCTCAGCTGGCTAACTCCACATAGGAATGACAATGGGGCAGACGGAGCACTTTGAAAAGCACAGGTTTTGAAGAATGCACGTATTTGAGTGAACAGCTTGTACTAAAATTACCAACTCCCCTAGTAAATTTCAGTTAAAGTATAAGAAAGATTGTTTCCTTACAGTAGACAGCTCACCATTAACTTCACAAAAATTGCATTTTGGTGCAAAATTATTGCGTTTTGGTTTTTGGATTTTTTTTTCTTTTTTTTGAGACAGGGTCTCACTATGCAGTTCAGGTTGGTCACAAACTCTCAATGTTCCTCCTGCCTCAGCCTCCGGTGCTGGGATTACAGGTGCGCATGGCTGTGCCTGGTTTCAATTACTGTATTTTGAATGTGCCAGATATATAGTTGTCCATGCCTATAATTCTAGCACTCTGGGAGGCCGAAGCAGGCAGATCACAAATTTGAGCCCCACCTGGGCAATTTAACAAGAATCTGTCTCAAAAAAAAATTTTTTTTTAGGGCCAGAGGGTTAGCTCAGTGGTTCCGGCGCCTGCCTCGCAAGCGCAAGGTTCTGAGTTCGATCCCCGGTAACCACATAAAATGCTGGGTGTGGAGACACGCCCACCAACAATCAACACCTCATACCACAATGCCGGACGTGGTGGCTCATGCCTGTAATCCCAGCACTCGGGAGGCAGAGACAGGAGGATTGCTGAGTTTGCGGCGGCTTGCCTGGGCACCATAGTGAGCTCAGGGCCAGCCTGAACTACAAAGCGAGACCCTGTCTCAAAAGAAAAAAAAAAAAAAAAAATTTTTTTTTAAAGGGCTGGGAATATAGTTCAGTGTGTGGAGCTTGCATCTATAGATAGATTGATGGATAGATAGATAGATAGATAGATAGATAGATAGATAGATAGATAGATAGATGATAGGGATAGATAGAATTAACTCATTTTGTTCTTTATAGTTATAAACTGTGTCAAAGATTTTATGATATTTCAAAAAATCGATTTAACTGGTTTTTATTAGCTGGAACTGTAATCACCTTCATTTAATAACATTTATTAATGAAGGGGAAGTTCAAGCCTGGCTGGGTTAAGTGCGCCGCACGGACATCTCCCTGCACGCTGAGAGGCTGTAAGGTAGATGGAGATCGAGCACAGTCTCCTGTGCGTAGACTTACCTATAGCTGGTGGGGTGCCTCCTGCTCCCCCTTGGCTGTGACTCCTTCGCTCCTCCAAGAGCTGACCATATAGGTACTCATTCTTGCTCCCCCCAGGGTCAAGGAGAACACAGTAGGACTCTGGGTCCCCTCGAGTGGCGCCTGGGTGGGGAAGGCTAGTGGGCTGGCGGCTCCCACAGGGGTCACAAGGCGGCAGAAGCCACAGGTGATAGCAGCAGTGTCCTGGCTTTCTCCGGGGCCCTCAGGCTATTGGATTGTGCTGCGTGGATCAGCGCACCAGGAACCCCTCCAGGACACTCCCACACACACCCAGAGCGAATTTAGAAGATAACATCACAGCAAGGTTTCAACTGGGCTACCCTATCCAACCAATCAGAGCTAACTACATTAGATCAGCCAGTCAGAGCCTTTCTCTGGTCTCTATGTAAGTATATGTAACTCTCGGTAAAAGTAGAAGTGTTCTCTGATCTGCGCCTCACCCTTTGGGTCAGGGCCTCTGAACCCTGCTCCGAGGGGATAGCCAGGGAGAGCAACATATTAACCATGTGAATTTACATTTACATTGTTAACTAACAATGAAATTTCTGTTTCATAGAGCATAAAGTACCAAGCATCAATACTCCCGAAAGCTGTACACTGAATGGTACCTGGCCCACAGCACTCAGACCCTCCATGCTGGCTGTGTGTCTGCTCTGGGTGCTCGGGATTAAACTAGGGTCTCAAAAAAGCTATGTGCATCCTGTACCACAGAGCGACACCTTGAAGACCTAAACTACTTTTTTTAATGTAGCAGTCTGTTCCTTATCCATTTCAAAATGACTGCAAATGAAGAACTTACATTTTAGCCAGGCTGCTAAGTACCATGGTGTATAGTGATGAGAAGTCTCACTTGTGTAGCATCAGGTTAATGAGAATATACAGGGCTCTATGTAATCTGTTTTTTGTTTCTACACATAACACAGACTGAGTAATGAAAAACAGAAGTTTACTCACCTCCTTGCTCTGCAGGCTGGAAAGTTAAGGGTACGGTGCTGGCATCTGGTCAGGGCCTCCGTCTTGATCCTAACATGGCAGAGCCCAAGCAAGCCTGCTAACTGAGCCACTCTTCCTTTTACAAAATCACAGACGCCATATTCGTCTGTTGTTATTATAACAAAACATTGGAGGAGATTAACTTATAAAGAGAAAATTTGTTCATTTGGCTTACAGTCCTGGACATTCCAGGACAAGCCTCATGGCATTGGGCTTCTCATAAGAACAGCACATCATGGCAAGAGCGGGCAGCAGAAACAGAAATCAGCCCAAAACAAATCTGGCAGGGCTGTGGGGACAAAGGAACCCTTCCGCACTGGTGGAGGAGGTGTAGAGAGGTGCAGCCACTATGGAGGTCAGTGCGGAATGTTCTCCAAAACTAGGATAGGAGGTCCTGTTTGACCCAGCTGCTGGTTATCTTCCCAAAAAGAGTTAAAAGCCCATACTACTGCAGTATATACACATCCCTGTTGACAGTGGCACTTTACAATAGCTAAATCTTGGAAACAGCCCAAATGCCCATCCATTTATGCGTGGATAAAGAAGATGTGGGTTTTTTTTTTTTTTACACAGTGGAGTACTACTCTAAATGAAGGAGGAGCTTCATTTATAGCTAAATGGGTGGACATGGAGCTCTTACTCTTAAGTAAAATAAACTGGACACACCTATTTAAATATCACACTGTTTCTCTGATTTGAGAAACCGAAAGTGGAGGAAGGACTAAAACGCATCATAGATATTGGGAAACGGGAAGAAAATGTTCAAATGGGAAGGGGAACAAGGGAGGAGGAAGGGAGAAAGAAAAAAAAGTGAAAATAGAGAAAAAAGTGGGGAAAAATAAGAAGAGTGTCTAGCAGAACAAACTGCAACCTGAGGAAGCAGAAAGCCAAACAACAGGTGTCCCACAGTTCCTTTCGCAGGCGCCCAGCACTGCGCCCCCTCCGGGCGTGTCATGCGGGGACACACCCGGCACGTCCGACTCTGGGCCCAAGCCGCGGCAGAGCCTCTTCCCGACCGAACCTGCTTCTAAGCACCTCCCAAGGTCGCAACTTGAAACATCAGTAATGGTGTAATTGCAGGATTAGGGGTCCAACATCTGGATTTGGGGGGAACATTCAAATCAAAGCAGCTACTGATTGCTGTTTTCATAAAATGGAAGGGAAAGGTTGACAGCAAAAGAAACTATGCTTTGTTAATTTTATGTAGCTTCTTAGAAAGGAGTACCAAAAAACAGTCTTGCTGTTTTCAAATGCCAGGAACATTGAATTTAACTACATTTCAAATATACCAGTACCTTTTCTTCGTCCTCCACAGGAATTAACATGTTTCTCACAGATTCCTGATAAGCACTTCCGTAATCTAATATCTACTCATACCAATGGGTGAACAACCCACATCATGAGACTCATGAAATTTCTCATATGTGTTTTATGGCAATATTTCAGGGGAAATCTCATTCTACCTTCCAGCAGAAAAATCACTGTGCGTTGTGATTATATTGCCACAAAGTAAGAGTTTCATCAGTGAAATGGCATTTAAGAGATTTTTAGCGCACCAGTATACTTTTGCAATTTTGACAGATACATGGTATAAAACTATTTCTCTTCTTTAAAAGTTAGGCATATTTCACTCCGTGTTTTGTAAAGAATTTTAAGACATCTTTGACAGGTTTAAGTCTCTCAAATCCCATTTGATCCTTGACACCGGAAGAAAAAAAGTCAGCAATGAGACCTGATGGATGTTTGCAGGGTAACTGGTACACAGCCATGAAGTATAGGCCTCAAAAACAGTCAGCCGGGTCTGGCTGTACCGCCGGCAGTGCCACACTCCGGGAGGCTGAGGCAGAAGGGCTGCAGAGATGGGCCCAGCCTGGGCAATATAGCAACTTAGACAGAGCTTGTCTCAATGCATAAAATATTTGAAAAGGGCTGGGGACATACGTAGCTCGGTGTGAAGGCCCTGCCTGAGTCCAGTCCTTGGGACCTTAAAAAGAAACAGAGAGCCGGCCCATCCGGAGTTAAAACGCTGCGGTAAGGCCAGATGGGTCCTGCAGGGGCTCCGTGGTCAACATCGGAGCAGCCATGTGCTTGGGGCTTAATACTCTGTAGCTACCATCTTGAAATTATTAGTAATTTCACCTTGGAATCTGTATTGTAAAGTCCAGTGGACTGTGGAAGAGGCACCTGAGACTGTGCTTTCTCCTAAGGTTCTCAAGAGCCAGCCAGCCCCCTGCCCCTGGCCTCCCTGTGGCGACCTCTCTTTTCCCACCCTGCCCACAACCAGTCCCGTCTTCTGCCTGCCCGGCACAGCCACTGGACTGCATTGGCTTGCTTCGCCACGGGGATGTCAGCCTCCGTGGGAGCGGAGAGCCAGCTGGGGAAGGCTGGGGTCCTCCTGAGCCGGGCAGGGCTCTCTAGCCCACCCGAGCCAGAGCAGGAAGGTGTACGGCACAGCCAACCTCAGGGCCTGGAGGACACACATTCACCCACCGTGGGTTGGAAGGGCAGGCCTCGAGGAGGCTGACTGCTCCCTCCGGCACTCCACAGTCATGCGTCACTTGGCCCCGCAGTTTGTCCCGTGGCTTAAGAAATTCGTATTATCAGAATTAAGGATGAAGATTCCTGCCTCCTAAACTTTGGGTCTGTAAAATCCAGCCCCTCTCCTCTGCTGACCTCCAAAATAGACCTTGAAAGACCAGAGCGTCTGCAGCGGAGGAGGAAGAGTTGGTGTGCCACTGGCATCTCGGCACCACTGTTGGACTGGAGTTTAGGCCAGAGGCAGCCTCCAGGCTCTCCCTGCACACACTTGCCATCACAGAGGGCTTGTGTTTCTCCGAGGATACCAACTAGGGATGAGACTGAGAACATGCCAGAGGGGTAAATAAATTTGGGCTCACCAAGAGATCTGGCCCAGCCTTGGGCAAACATCCCAGCACCATCCTATAAATCCTTAACTAAAAATAAACAGAAACACACACCTATAACTCCAGTATTTGGGAGGCCAAGAAAGGACGCACCCAAGTGCCTTAGTGAGATGTTAGCTCAAAATAAAAAACAAAAGCCGTGGCAGTGCACACATACCTGTAATCCCAGCACTCTGGGAAGATGAGGCAGGAGGACTGCAAGTTTAAACCCATTCTGGGGAACAGAGACTTGGTGAGACCCTGTCTCAAAATAAAAACATGGGCTGGGAAATATATTTCAGTGCAAAGGCACTTGTACCACACACACACACACATATACACACACACACAGGCACACATGCACACACACACACACACACAAGGAAAAAAGATAAAATTAAAATTAGGAAAAAATTTGAAAAGGATGGTGGTAGAGAGAGCTCAGGGTAGAGCACCTCAGGAGGCAGGGAATAGAGAGTAACAGAACAGATTCTCCTTCCATCCCAAAATTTCATCTTGAGCTTTTTTTCTTTGTTTGGGACAGGTTCTCCCTACAACCTTCAGGCTGCCTTTGAACTCATCAAGTGGCCCTGACTGGCCTCAAACTCAAGGCAATTCTCCTGCCTCAGCCTCCTGAGCTCTGGGATTACAGCTGTGCCGCACCATACAAGACTTCATCTTGGGTTTGAAATCAATTAGTCACAATGACATTCATCCTTGTTGGATCAATCACTATAGAACTGCCCTCCTGCTTGATATGCACTTTCCTAAATCATATGCTTTTCATAAGGCACCACCCAGAAAGAAATGTACCACAAATGTCCACCGATTCCTGTGATGAGGCTCTGCATTGGCAAAGACGAAAATCTCAGAGACAGACATAAAATTTATACACAAATTAAGAAAGGTTGTCATGGCAACTTTGCTGCAAGATATATATTTTTATATCTAAGTGTATTTAGCATTCAAAACACATTTGCATCTCCCCCAAAAGGTTCAGTGTCAGGAACGTTTTTTAAAAATTATTTTCAAATTCGTTATGAATCTATGCTTCTTTAGAAGCTAACAGAATCCTCTAAACATATTAGTACCACAGACTTGGCATGTATTTTCAAGATTATGTGAGAAAAGTCCAAAGTGAAAGCCTAATACCCTTACCCCTCTATCTGGGGATGCTGCAGGTTTGCCCCCTAATTTTTTAGGTTGTTAGCAGGTCATGCCACATAGTCACTAAACATTTTTTTAGGGCCGGAGATTTAGCTCAGTGGTTGCAGCACCTGCCTCACAAGCACAAGGCCCTGAGTTCGATCCCGGTAACCACATACAATGCTGGGTGTGGTGACTCATGCCCACCAGCAGTCAATACCACATACCACAGTGCCGGGCGTGGTGGCTCACGCCTGTCATCCCAGCACTCGGGGAGGCAGAGGCAGGAGGATTGCTGAATTCGAGGCTTGCCTGGGCTCCATAGTGAGCTCAGGGCCAGCCTGAACTACAAAGCGAGACCTTGTCTCAAAAAAAAAAAAAAATTTTTTTTTAAAGCTTTAAAAGTCAATTACCTATTAGGTGATCGTGCAACTTATACAACAAATCATGCAAACTGGACATACCTAGTGCTGTACTGTAATTAAGCAGCAATTCATAGAAATGCCTACCATTGCTCTTTAACTTAGCCAAACCAAGTGTTAGCTTGGCTGCTTCTTTAAAGTTCCTCAGTATTCCTAGTGAACATTGATGCTGGCAGCTTCCTCTGATATGCTACCTACCTTTTTTACTTATAAACTGGTAATGAGGTAGTATTTTGATTCCCAGTAGTTCCTCACTGCTCTCCTTCCCCCCACTGTAGTCTCCTGTGTTCACGGCCATGTAGGTTTATTTGTAAGTTCTTTCCTGTGTTGCTTCCAAAAAAGACCTGACAAGCTCTGGGTATTAGAAGGTTCCAGGTGGTAAAGCTTTGGGGTAGGAGATAATGGGGTTCTCTTTTAGCCTGGGTAAAACACAGGAGAAGAGAGACACATGATACTATTTTGTCTATTTATTTATTTGTTTGTACGTATCCTTTCCCCCACCCCCAGAGGGGGGAATCAAGGCCAACCGCTGATCTGCAGACTTGGCTGGTCAGACCCGTGTTGTCAGTTTCTACATCCCCAGTACACAGCAAAATACAGGGATGGGCTGGCTAGAAAATGGACAGAAATGGGAAAATGGAGATGGGGTAGAGGAGACTGAGAGCCAAAGAAATGAAGGCAAGGAAGAGAATATAGAAGTCCAGTGGTTTGTTTGTAGGACTGTGGCCGCTTCTGGACTAGAAAATCAATGGACCATGCAGATCTTAAGGAGCTTGCTACAAGAGATGTTCTTAAAAACTCCTATCTATCTGTGTCATGTTGGACAAAATGGATTATGTTCTATATTATACACACCTTCCATCAAACAGCGGTTTCTTTTTTTTTTTTTGAGACAGGGTCTTGCTTTGTAGTTCAGACTGGCCCTGAGCTCACTATGGAGCCCAGGCAAGCCTCGAACTCAGCAATCCTCCTGTCTCTGCCTCCCAAGTGCTGGGATTGCAGGCGTGAGCCACCATGCCTGGTACTGTGGTATGTGGTATTGATTGCTGGCGGACATGAGTCTCCATGCCCAGCATTATATGTGGTTACTGGGATTGAACTCAGGACCCTATGCTTGCGAGGCAGGCGCCAGAACCACTGAGCCAAATCTGCAGCCCAAACAGCGGTTTTAAAGGAACAAGTTTTATAGAGTTGCCAGGGGGAAAAGAAAACCCCCATATTTGCAACACTCAGTTTAGCAAGTTTTCTTTACAGTAAAACTTTTCAGCACTTCTAATATTAGTATGTATCATTTCGGTGAAAGAGTGTGAAAACTCTTGAGAAGAAATAAGGCCAAGAAACATTTTTCTCAAAGTTTCTCACAGGATAGCATTCTGCAAGATACACTCTATGAAAATCAGTCAATAAAAAAAAATCTGACCTTAAAACATACCCTGGTTATTATCTAATGATAAGATGTATAAGCGAACAATGAAAATGACAGCTTATCAAATAGGATGGTCGACATTTGGTGTAACCAGTCTATTACTATAAGACTGTGCTCAGGCCTATGCACATATCCGTGAAAGATGGCCGCACACCTTATTCAGTGCTTCCAAGAATGGGGTATTCAGCACATCACCAAGTACTGGTAGCGTAGAGGCCAGCTATCTGGACTTACTTTCAACTGTTAAGCAACTTCAGTAATTTCTTTTACTAACCATGCACAGAAGACTCCAGTAAATATTTAATTAATTCATTCAAAAATACTTGTTGATTCCTTTCTGGAGGACAGACACTTTAGCAAATAAGTCACATGCCTTGAGTATGTGACTTTACCAAATGTGCTCATGGCATTTTATCACATGCTGTGACAAGGTCTGGGGCAAATCTCTAGAATGACAGCAATGAACAGTGAACCAGTTAGGGGGAAATGGAACTGCCAAAGAATGTTGTTTCTTGCGCTATTTATTACCTTATGTCCTAAAAGGGAGCTACCAACACAAATTTTAAACTCACCTATTGGTTAGTGTAATACAATTTTATAAACCAAATACTAAAATTGATCTATATTTTAGAAACCTATTGTTATCAAAAGAATCTATTCCTAAGAACTTTAAAAATTAAGTCAAAGGAAAATTTTTAAATGGACTAAGTGAAGACTAGACCATAATCTTATGAATGTAGTACATAACAATTTATATAGAAATAGAAAAAATAGTCAAAACAGTTATAAGAATGTGGTGATTAGGCTAGAGAGTGAACTTGATAGGCCTTGGGATCCAATTCTCATTACTTTTACCAATTTAATATAGTATTATATTACCTTCAATAAGTGGTTAAAAATGAATACAACATTTGAAACTACTGCTTGTTTCCTCTCTTAAAAACTACACACACCAATCACATCCCATTGCAGATTTATTTTTTTAGATAAGGTTGCTATGTAGTTCAATCTGTCCTTGAGTTCCCTATGTAGTCCAGGCTAGTCTCATGAGAGATCTCTCCTCCTGCCTCAGCCTCCCAAATGGTGGGACTGCAGATGTGCACCACCACACCCACCTCTTCAGTCACCATTAGTTATTCTACACAGCCTCATTTATCCCAATTTTGCCAACATTCTGATTCTGGCTTAGCTTCCCTGCTTTTCCCTGGATCATTGCTTATTAGATCTGACTTGCTTTAAAATTCCACCTTTTAGGGCCGGAGGGTTAGCTCAGTGGTTCTGGTGCCTGCCTCGCAAGTGCAAGGTCCTGAGTTCGATCCCAGTGACCACATAGAATGCTGGGTGTGGAGACTCACGCCCACCACCAATCAATACCACATACCACAGTGCTGGGCGTGGTGGCTCACGCCTGTAATCCCAGCACTCGGGAGGCAGAGGCAGAAGGATTGCTGAGTTTGCAGCGGCTTGCTTGGGCATCATAGTGAGCTCAGAGCCAGCCCGAACTACAAAGCGAGACCCTGTCTCAAATTCCACCTTTTAAATGACAGACAACAGTAAACAGGGAGACATACCTTTTTTTGCAAATGGGAAGGGCACTAAGCCATAGAGAAAGGCAGAAAGGGGGAAACAATGACAGAAAAAGAATTAAGGTGTGTTATACAGGTTGTCTTATTTTTCTCATTGCTGAGACAAAATGTCCAACACCCACAAGTTAAAGAAGAAAGGTCTATTTAGCTCACAGTTTGTAGAGGTTTTGGTTCATAATCAGCTGGTTCCAAGACAGGGTGGCCTGGTGAGGGGCATCACAGACGAGAAACAGTTCATGGCAGGCCAAAGGCAGGAAAACTGCAAAACACTGAAGTCACAAGAAAGCAAGCAATAAGCAGTTACAGAAGTCCTCTTTCTGTTCCTTATAGTCTGTCCAGGCTACATGCCCTTAGGGTAAGTAACATTCATATCCAGGGAGTGCCCTCGCCATTATCCACACCCAGAACCATGCCGAACCAATCACTGGACTCATTTAACAATGACACACTTAATCCCAGAATCACACACTCTAGTTCCGGCCCCCTCTGGAAAGCCTCATCTCTGATCACATGAGACTTTCGGGGGACATCTAGACATACTCCATAAAACAGATGCACCAACTGCCTCCATTGGATAAAACCATTATGTACACTTAAAAATGTACTGATAAAAATTAAAAGTTGAAAAAAAATCCCATCTCTCATTTCATCTAGTCTCAGTGGATGTCGACAGCAAAGGAAGATGGGGACTGAACGTGGACAACCAGAGGACACACGGGTGAGAAGGGATAGATTTAACAGAGGCCTTTTCATTTTTACTTATTTTGTTTTGTTTTGAGACAGAGTATCGTTATATAGTTCAGGTTGGCCTTCAATGCTTTATATAGCCTAGGCTGGTCTTGAATTCATGACAATCTGCTGCCACTGCTCCAGCCTCCCAAGCGCTGAGATTTTAGGCACGTGCTATCACATCTGTCAACAATGACCCTTTTTGAAACAACATAATAGTAACTAAGAACAGATTCCACTGAAAGTTCTGGAATTGAAATTATTTTACAAACTGTTATCTTTTCTAAAGTAAAAACTACATTTATATTCTATATTAAATGATCATTACTGGGTCAAAATGGTAGCTGTTTAATCATAAATATAGCATAATTTAAAAAGATACATGTCATACATATGTGCATGTGTGTTGCTGGGGATCAAACCTAGAGATTCACATATGGCAGACAAGTATTGTACTGCTAAATTGTACCTGAGCCCCATATCTGTGATACAGATGAAATTTAACAGTGTTAAAAATAACCCACTTGTGGGCTGGAGATTTAGCTCAGTGGTTCCAGCACCTGCCTCGCAAGCGCAAGATCCTGAGTTCGATCCTGGAAACCACATACAATGCTGGGCGTGGTGACTCATGCCCACCAGCCATCAATAGCACATACCACAGTGTCGGGCCTGGTGGCTCACGCCTGTAATCCCAGCACTCAGGAGGCAGAGACAGGAGGATTGCTGAGTTCGCAGCAGCTTGCCTGGGCTACATAGTGAGCTCAGGGCCA
>PVIC010026502.1:0-24420 GCA_004025085.1 Thryonomys swinderianus | reverse complement strand
TGCCTCGCAAGCGTAAGGACCTGAGTTCGATCCCCGGTTACCACATATAATGCTGGGCGTGGTGGCTCACGCCTGTAATCCCAGCACTCGGGAGGCAGAGACAGGAGGATTGCTGAGTTCGCGGTGGCTTGCCTGGGCACCATAGTGAGCTCAGGGCCAGCCTGAACTACAAAGCAAGACCCTGTCTCCAAAAAAAAAAAAAAAAAAAAAGAAAGGAGGAGATACAGAAGTCCATTCATGAGCTCCTGTTTCCTCCATTCAAGTGGCCCATCCATCTAAGTGAACAACCACTAATTAGGGGAAGGGAGATCTGACAATTAGGAGCTGATTTGGATTCGCTAAGCCCTTGAGCAATCAGATTACTCTATTGTCCTTAATGAAGTTTTACATTTCTCAGTTGCTTTATTCAGGGTTGTTAGAGGAAAACCTGTATGTTGGAAATGCCTTTGTGTCTTCATTTGTTGGACTTTACATTGCCTGATTTCCCAGTGACACCATTTATTGCAAAAAGAATTGAACTTGCTTTCTTACAGCGTACATAATAGCAAAACACTGCAAGACAAGATAGCTAACTTGCCAGTTTATTTAATTTGACTTTGCTGCTGTCAGAATGGTATCAGCAAACAAATAGATTTCCAGGTGGTGTCATTTCAGAGTGATGATATCTACTGATTAGATATTGTAGAATAGATCAGCTTTGCCTGGATTTTACAAAAATTTTATTACTTTTGGTGTTTCAAAGTTGTCATTTTTTAAAACTCAATAGGACAAAAAAGTCCTAAGATATGATTGTGTAGATTCTACCCCTTCCTTTACTACAGGACTATGAACAACTCTCTCAGGTTCTGAGCTGTGATTTCTGTAACTGCCCGTTGTATTTAGCAAACTAGGTCTTGAGTTACTACCGACCATCAGCTCTAGCACCAGAACTGTGTGATTCACTTAAGAGCAAACTGAAAATTCTTAATGATGAAGTTATCCTGAAAAAGGTTCTGTGTAACAAAACATTTTCAGAATATTGTGGCGTTCCATGTAATTGAAAAAGGACTTTAAAACGTAGTGAAACTGTGTTATTTTGTAACAATTATAATTAGTGATAATACATGCTTTTCATAAGTGGATAACTTGAAGATTAATTTACATTCTAAATTTTTAAAATACACAAATGTTTGGATTCTTTGTCATTTTTGAAAATTACAGACGTGTGCCATAAAATATTCTCTGTAGTAGGAAACTCACTTGGATTGCAACTACCATAGAAAATACCATACTGAAAAGCACGTGTTCACATTTAAATTTCTCTGTTTTGATGACATACTGTTTATATGTACTTTTGCACATATCTTCATAATAAAGCAGAATAAGTGGTTGCCCACAGAGCCTCACCTGCCTCTGCACAGGATGAGTGTAAGAGTATTCGTTCCGCTCTACTCTGTGCTCTGAATGAACACCATGTGGAAAATGCTCTACCCCTTTTCCAAACATGGTTAGTGGACATGCATGGGGATGTTCATCACTGAGCCAGTGAGGCCTCAGATGCAGCTGCACATTGTGAAATTCACTGAGCTTCTAGAAGGTACTTTTGTCTTTGAGTACTTAGCACATGAGGAAATGGATGAAAAAATCTGTTTCCAGATCTCACAGAGAATCTCTGGCTGGTCTGCCTTGAAGAACATGTCGACCCCTTGCAGAAGACCCATTTAGTGGAGGTGTCCGGCCTTAAGAATAGAACTCTCAAAAAGCCAGGTCTGGAGCACCTTTGGGAAGCGTTTGCCTGATAATTCACCTTACTTTTTCCCTCAGAAATCCTTAGAGTCACAGTGCTTCATTGACTCCTGTCATTGTAGTTGACACGATCATTTTGGCAAGTAGTGAGATTTGTAATTTTTTTTTTACTTTCAAAAAAAAGGTAGCATTTCTGAATTTTACAGTTGGGTTTGTCATATAAACTGGATACAAAAAGCCAGCATTAAGATAAAACCTTCAGTCAGAAAAGTCATCCTAGAAAAATTTTTAAAAGCTTCTCAAAGGTTCTAAGAAAGAGAGTTCTGTGTTGTAGATAAGGGGCACTAAGCAAAGGGACTTTCAGGGCCGGAGATTTAGCTCAGTGGTTCCAGCGCCTGCCTGGCAAGCACAAGGTCCCTGGTTCAGTCCTGGTAACCACATGCAACAATACCGGGCATGGTGACTCACGCCCACCAGCAATCAGTACCACACACCACAGTGCCGGGTGTGGTGGCTCACACCGGTAATCCCAGCACTCAGGAGGCAGAGGCAGGAGGATTGCTGAGTTCGAGTGTTGCCTGGGATGCATACTGAGCTCAGGGCCGGCATGAACTACAAAGTGAGACCCTGTCTCAAAAAAAAATAAAAAAGAAAACGGGGGGGGGGGACTTTCAGAATGACAGTGTGGAAGAAGAATTGTTGGAAATGTAGATCTCCACTTTGTCTGTGAACCAGGAAGCCGGTTGGTTTAATAATAGTGGTTTCCACATTTGTGGGATGAGGGAGTTAGTCACAGCTGAGCATGTAAGACGCTTTTGCCATTCATCAAAATGTGCCTGTGTGTCTTAACGGGATGGGATATGTACACTGACAATCCCTGAAGGACAGAGCTGTCTGTTCGGGTGACTCGTTAGTGGTTAGTTATGCATCTCCTTCACGAGCTGGTTGGCTCCGAGCTGCTTTCTAGCTGACTGAGTCTGAAAGTGCAGCTGGTGTTTCGCCATGTGACAGATGGAGCCTCCAGTCTCAGGCTGCAGAGAGATGCGAACGGGCACAGCTGCGGGAGGACGGGAGGAACTGACATGGTGGACAGCGCGCTGAGGAGGGGAGCGTTCCTGCTGCTCTGCAGACTTTGCTGCTGTGCCGAGGACCCTCTGCCCTCCCCTGGAAGGGGTTCGAGGCCACCCAAGCACACAGTCCTTGGCGGGCCTGTCGGAAACACCTTTTGGAGTGTGAAGTTTTGTGTGGAGGCTCTACCCTATCAGTGATAGTATGAGTTAAAGCATCCTGCGGTACAGTCTTACATTGTCCAGATATGAATGTAGTGTGATGAAATATTAACTAGTTGACTTGACAGTAGCGGTCATATCCAAGGCCCTGCTCTTCAGAGCTGCTGTAGTACTGTGACTTTTGTTCCCTTTCAACAATATACCTGTCCTAGGAAAATGAAAAGAAGGTCAAATAATAAATAGGAAAGTAATACACATTGAAAGTCTAGATTTTTAAAATGGTAGAATTTCTTGCAGAATGTTAAAATAACAGTAGAAACAATTTTATTAATCAGGACCAAATATAACAAAGACTCTCTAGAAACACAGGAAGGGTTTCACACAGGCAGAGATCGGGGAGTGGGTTCTTAGGCACATACTGTGCGCTGAGTGGAGGATCTTGAGGAAGTACCTTCATATGCAAAGAGATGGGCATGTGGGTCCAAAAATCCTGGATGTTGGAGTTTTAATTTTTTTAAAGGCAGAATTTGGAATTTGTATGTAAAATAGCTCAATTTTTAAATATTTCATTTAAAAAAATTCTCTCCATGAGCCAATACATGTGATTTCAAGGGTCATAAATATTTAACATTGGTTAAACATAATTACGCATCATAATTACAGAATTTCATTTTCAAGTGTGGAACACTCTTTTGCATTAAATTTTCAAAAGTCAAATTAAAGGCAGAGTTATGTTCAGCAATCTAACTTTGCCATTTCAGGAATCAAATTAATCCCTGAAAAATAAGTTCTAAATCAATTTGAAATGTTTTCATACTCTAACTCACATTTATTAAATACCCACATAAAAAGATACTGAAGAGGTGATTTTCTATATTTCTTGATGAAAGTAATTTTCAGTCCAGTGGATGAAAATACTAGTTTTAATACAATACATAATAAAATCAAGTGTACAGATGTCAGAGAGAGAGAGACCGACAAATAATTATCTCTTCTGTACTTTGATGCAGGAGAAATCAATTCTTTATAGGGAATTAAGGACCAAGTAATTCCTTTATAGGGAATTAAGGACCGAGCCCATCAAGCCATCCCCTGTTCCACTGATTGATGTGTATCCTGGAGGAAGTAGCATTTCATACGTGGATAAGAGAGTGAAACTTGGCAGAATCGGAAGTGAGTACATAGCTTTTCTTAGACGAAGCAGTGAAAAAATGGCCTGGCCTGGCTACAGCCCTGGGGGGCACAGCATGGGGAGCAGGAGGGGGCTCACCTGGGACAAGATTAAAGGGAACCCCTGCTGTATTTGAGGGCTTTGTTATCTAGAAGGGCTAGAAAATTCCAGAGCATTGTAAAACCTGAAGGCCGCAAGACCAAAAGCATAAAGACTGGCTGGGTTCTGGTGTCAGCTTGTTGTTGCTGTGACAAAATGCTAGAGAGCATGTTAAAATAGGGAAGATTTACAGATATTTTGGTTGTGGTCACCTTGTTCTGCTGATCGTAGGCCTGAGGCAACATGGCAGCGGGCATGTAGAGGAAGGCGACTTACTTTGTGGCGCCTATGAGGAAGGGGGGAAGAGACAGGCGAGACCCTGACACTGAGAGGAAAGGGTGCGGACGTAACAGATCCGTGCGATCCCGGTTCCCTTCCTGCAGCGTGCTTCCTCCGGTTGGACACCTCCTGGTGAGCCCATCGAGCCATCCCCTGTTCCACTGATTGATGTGTCAGCACGTGGAGAACCTTCCCGGACCAACCACTTTCCAAATGCCGGCAACCGAGCCTTCACCGTAATGACTTTGCAGAGACATTGTAAATGACACTCATAGCATAGCTGTCTTGGTAGTGCAGGAGACGTATTGGTGACATGAACTGCGGACAGGGTGACCCTGGAATGAGCAGGACATTGGCGTGGTGCGGTGTGCATGAGCCGGTGGGGGCTGTTCTCTTCTGTCTCTGCAGGACTGCTAGTGGAGTCATGCGGCCTGCTCTTTAATTCTTCTCGGTCCGTTGACTCGCGGATATCTCTCACTGTCAGCATAGCCAGCAGAAAAAGAGGGCAAGGGATAATTGGATGTGTTTGCATAGTCATGAGCAGTTTCTTTTTTAATTTCTGTGTCTATTTTGTTTTGTAAGTGGACTTAGGAGGGAAGGACAAAAAAACACAGTTTTTATAGCATATGCTCCAAAGGTAAATGACTGAAAACATTTTAGATATTTATACACTTAGGCAACATTTAAAATAAGTGCTAGAGATTACAGAGTCCAAATCAAGAAAGACTAGATTATATCACTGCATCAGCAAATGCTAACTAGTGTCACTGGAAAGGACAACTGGTGAATTCCAGTTTCTGTTCATCATGTTTTCTTGTTGTTATGACAAGGCCACGAGCCCAGAGCTCCCAGCAGTGACCCCAGGGTCTTCAGGGAAGAGGCCCCAGAGAGCTCGCTGGGCACTTTCTCCACTGGGACCGAGCGAGCAGGAACTGTCCACAGGCAGCTGGCCCTCACCGAGAGCCCGTGTCCCAGCTCCTCCATCTCGGGCTCCCTACCTTCCAGAACCGGGAAAAATAGCGTTCAGCTGTTTCTTAAAGACGCTTTAAGTGCATAGAACACAGAACCCAGAAGCACTTGATAAGGTGAAGTAATTATATCCAAAACAAATGTATTATTTTCATTATGAAATGGAAATGCTAAAAAATCTTTGATTATGAAATACAGACATATGGGTACATTTATGAAATACATCTTAATTTGGCCAAGTTTATTGCTGTAGGTATTCAAAGAAATCACAATTTTTTTTTTTTTTGAGACAGGGTCTCGCTTTGTAGTTCAGGCTGGCCCTGAGCTCACTATGGAGCCCAGGCAAGCCTCGAACTCAGCAATCCTCCTGCCTCTGCCTCCCGAGTGCTGGGATTACAGGCATGAGCCACCACGCCCATCAAAATCACAATTTTTTATTACTATGATTACTAATATGTATTACTTACTAAATGTGTGGCAAACTAATTTACTGCTTCAAGGTCCCTCTTGTTTTCCCAATTTTAAAATAATGTTGGTATAGGGAAAGATGATGCTTAAATTCATGGGCAAATTTGAGTACCTACTAGGTAAAAAAATGGCACATACTGTAGTGGTTATGAGAGTGATACTGCAAGTGTAAATGAGGACCAAAATGTCTAATTAATATTGTGAAATAGGAAAAATACTCAAAGGAAAAAGGGAACTGGTTTAGGACAGAGGAAGAAGAGAAAAAATTGAAGAAAGGCAGGAAAAAAACAAAGCTTGTGTATATAGGAAGTGGGGAAGGGGTTGAAGGGAGGGTGGGGAAATAGGAAAAAATAAAAACCAAGATACATTATGTACAGGTACAAATTCCCAATGATGAATGTGATCATAAGGTATGCCTAAAGTGTACCAATAAAGTCAATTTTAAAAAATGAAAAATAGGTAATTTTCAAGAACTTGCACTTTTATATGGAGATTTAGAAAGTGAAATTAACCTTAGAGCTTCTATTTTCTGCTGATTCACAGGCAACAGATGGATTGGAGCAAGAAACAGAACTAAAGAGTTACATAACTTCGGATTTTGAAAACACATTTAAAAAGACAAATGTTAAAAATAAAAATTATTGAAAGGATTTAGAGGAAATGGCACTTGGCAGTGTCTAAACTCTGATATATCCGTGCGGAAATTAGTTCTCTTCTGTTGCAGAAGTCTAAGGGTACATTTGTGAAGAGACACATGATGTCACATTGGACAAGATCATCTAAATCTTGGAGGTGGGAAGAAATCCCTGTTGAAAGTGTGGGAAATTACAGAAGATGTTTAATATTCAGTTGTCTTTGAAAATTGCTGCTGTCATTAAATTAAGAGTAATTGTGGATATCCAATGAATTTCTAGTGGATGGTTGCCAGGAATTTCGGGGGGGCATCATTGCTAGATATTTTTCTTGTTATTCACATCAATAACATCACACAGGTGCAATTCTCATAGGTGCATTCTTGGAATACTCAAGACCATGTCTCAGACATAGCAGTTACTGTGACTATACCCTGGCAGCATCGAAATACAAAGCATAAAGCTGAAATCTAAATTTTCAAGGCAGAGTAACAAGAGGTAGGTGGAGCACCACCTATTACCATGCTTGTATCTGCAGAGGCCACCAAGGGGATGAATTATAATGAAGCCAGTAAAGACATGAGTGAGTCCAACTGGATGCCATATGCAGTCCTCTTGGGCTGCTAGAATAAAATGTTCTAAACCAGGCAGCTAATAAACAACTGAATGTTATTTTTCCCGGTTCTGGAAGGTAGGGAGCCCGAGATGGAGGAGCTGGGACACTGGCTCTCGGTGAGGGCCAGCTGCCTGTGGACAGTTCCTGCTCGCTCGGTCCCAGTGGAGAAAGTGCCCAGCGAGCTCTCTGGGGCCTCTTCCCTGAAGACCCTGGGGTCACTGCTGGGAGCTCTGGGCTCGTGGCCTAATCACCTGCCTGAGTCCCCACCACAGCACTGTGGGTTTGGGGGCAGTATTTCAATGGGAATTGTGGGAATACAGATATTTAGAATAGAATGTACATTAAGTGATGTGTTGTGATTGAGTAGGGTGTAGGCTATGTGTAGGGGACAGGGAAAGGAGAAGTTACCAGAACTTTTGCAGTTAAGTTCTGTTGTCCTGTGAGCCTGACAGCATGAGGCAAATTGATTAATAGACAGAAAATGAGTCTTGGAGAAGAAGCTGAGTTTGGGCCTGATCTGTGCTACTCTAGGTAGCAAAAAAATGGCAGAGCTGAGCTTGCCACAGCATTGCTTGTGTGCATCTCAAGTGACAAAGGACTCAAAAGCCTCAGGGCGGGGGACACCTGCAGGAGTCCTTGAGGAATCATGTCGGTGCCAATCCGGGTGTAGTTCTGCCCTGGAGCGTCGCCACAGTCCCTTTTGCTATCAGAAGCAAGACTAGAGTCAAGTCCCAAGTCCCTCTGCAGGCAGGAAAGCTCCGCCCATGTTCCTGACTGTGTTACAATAGGATTGTTCCTGGCAGGGATTGTGCGGTCTGGAGGTGGACAAAATCCAGTGTCGTGCTTTGCTTGACTGTTGATTTCATTGTGTACATAGATGTTTGGTTTGTTTAAAGGGGTTGAACATGTCTTAACCATAAGACATTTAAGTCAAACTGTCTTAACTGTGAGTGCTTAACGGGAAGAGTTGGGCTGTTGTTACAAAAGTGCCTTGAACAGATAGACTCTTGGTTCTAAGTTACAAGCAAGCTACTTACCTTCTCTGAGTCTCAGTTAACTCACCTATGCAATGGGGGTAGTACACACGTCACAGTGCTGTGCTGAGGGTTAAATGATACAGTACAGAGCATGTAATACAAGGTGCGAATGGAAAATACAGTAAATGGTTAGATTCCAAAATGTCTATCACAGTGAAAAACACATTGCCACGAATCCCACTCAGAATACCCCTCACTTCAGACCCACTTGCCCCGTTGTTCTAGCCGCTCTCTGAAGAAGTTCTAGAAGCCCTCCTGCGGGGATGTCTCCAGTTGTGCCGTCCTGCCTGCCTCGGGGTCCCGAATCAATCGAAGCACTTGCCTTTCAGCGGGGATGGGCTGCGTCTGGGCTGGTAATGGTTATGGACGTTATGATGGGCGCTGGAGAGGAGCCAGGCGCTGCACGGTGCCAGGTCGGCTGAGCGGGCATGATACAGACACCTCGCCACGTGTTGATGAGCTGCCTCCATTCATGGGCACTCAGGAGCAGCATTGGGCATGGTTTTGTGGGGGCTTTTTTTTGGTATGGGTTTTTTGTTGTTTTAAAGTTTAAGCCATGTATTTTTACCTTGTTGCATAGAGTGTAGGATGTGAACTATAATAGGAGTTGCAGAAATTTTTTTCTATTTTTTTTTTTTTTTTTTTTGTGAGACAGGGTCTCGCTTTGTAGTTCAAGCTGGCTCTGAGCTCACTATGTAGCCCAGGCAAGCCTCGAACTCAGCAATCCTCCTGCCTCTGCCTCCTGAGTGCTGGGATAACAGGCGTGAGCCACCACACCTGGCATTGTGGTGTGTGATTACTGGGGATCGAACCAGGGACCTTGCTCTTGCCAGGCAGGCACCGGAGCCATTGAGCCAAATCTCTGGCCCTCTCTTTTTCTTTATAAACCATTGGTAGTATCACCTTTTCTGGTTTTTTTGGTATGGGATTCAAACTCAGGACCTTGTGCTTGCCAGGCAGGCACAGCACCGCTGAGCCCATCCCCAGCCCACAGCTTGTGTTCACTAAGTAGATGTTTTTAACAGAGTGTCGACTGTGCTGGCTTCCTCATTACGGACGCCGAGCTCTTCAGTGGGGCCCTCCTGGGCCGTTGGCGGCCTGAGCCTCACGGATGTCTTCTGAGCTGCGTGGCACTGTGTCCTCGGGATGCCTTTCCTGTAGACGTCTGGCCTAAGACGCGCAACGCGTGAAAGGCGGGAAGGAAGCGGCGGCGGTGCTTTCCTCGCGGGAGCGCTCTGAGGTCTGCTGTGGCGCAGCTCGAGCTCGGAGGCCGCTGAGCCAGGAGTTCTCCCGGCTCCCGCTAGGCCCCCGGCCTGTCCCCTGGCCCGGGATCCCGGAGGCTGAGCCCCGGATGAAGGTGTCCGGCGCGCCCCGCGTCATCAGGGTGGCACCCTGGGGGCCACAGGGTGCAGCAGAGGTTGTGGCTCAGCCCGTGGCCCCTGCTCGCCCTGCAGCTCTTTCTCTGCGAGGCTTCCCCGCACCCTGTCAGGTGTGCCCTGGCTTCACACCAGCTGTCCTGCCCGGCAAGTGTCAGGGCCGTTCACAGACTGTTGAGCCAGCGCGTAACGATCCAGGCCTCCCTATGGTCATCCCAAATTCCATGATTCCTGTTGTTTCTCAGTCTTCCAGCTGATGGCTATAGCAACCACGTACGAATCTCTGTTTTGGAATATAGATATTTCAAACTGCATATTCCAAAGTTCTTCTGAGTAACAAGTGAGTAGTAAACATAAAATAACGAATCCCAAAAGGGCACACGCATGCATACACACATATGCACACACACATATGCACACACACATACGCACACACACATACGCACACACTAGTCTTACTGGAAAATAGCTGAAAGTTGCATCGCCTAACATCCTGACCTGGGAAGCACAGCTTGTAGAACTTTGCATCTGTGTCCCCCAAATTCAACCTTAAAGAAAACCTGGAAAGGACCGGAGATTGAGCTCAGTGGTTCCAGCGCCTGCCTTGCAAGTGCAAGGTCCCTAGTTCAATCCTGGTAACCACATACAATGCCAGGCATGGTGGCTCACGCCTGCCATCCCAGCCCTCGGGAGGCAGAGGCAGGAGGCTTGCCTGGGCTCCAGAGTGAGCTCAGGGCCAGCCTGAACTACAAAGTGAGACCCTGTCTCAAAAAAGAAGAAAACCTGGAAAACCAGAGGTCTCCTGTTCCTTTCACCTTGTCCACTCAGTCAAGTAAACATGGCAGCCTGAGCCAGCCGCGGCGGCTCAGTCCTTGCCCACATTGTGATGCCCGCTTTGTCTGCAGCAGGATCCACCCTGTCCACAGATCCAGCTCAGCTGGGGCTGGAGACACAGATACTGCCGTGACTTGTGGTCCCTATGCCAACTTCAGCACGCCTCGCTGTGCATTGCTTGATGTGCCAAGTTTTTACAGAGAGCCAGCTAAGTTAGGGGGTAAGAGTCGATCACTGCCATTCCCATACTGAAGTCTTGTAAGAAGGTAAATCCCTAGAACACTGTGTTGTATGTTCTGATAGTTACTGAGAAATAGCACAGATAGGAAGAAAAAGAAAAGTAAATGAAACAATTTGTTATCCTGTTTATCAAGGAAATGAAAATAAACCTTAGAGATCTCAAATCTAAAACTTAAAACTACAGTAGGTATTTTCTCTAACTTCAATAGTGTAATAATCAAACACTGTAGTACAACTTTCTTCAAAGATAAATGTCTCTGATATTTTAGGAAAGTCATCAGATTATACAAACATCTACACACAAATGTACATGTGTGTATAATTACCCTTTTAGTCCACAACAATTCGATATAATGAAAAATCTCTGACTCTACAAAATACACGGAGAAAGTAGTGGTGTTTTTCCCCAAAAGTTCATTTGCGCCTGTGGTGCTTGATATGCCCTTGGGATCAAGCGTGTTTGTGAACACGCATGAGTCTTCCCATGGTGGATGAACCAGGCCCAGCGGAAGCTCCAGGCTTTCAGAAACTGAGCCTCCAGGAGTGGGGGGTGTTTTCCTGGTCGCGGGGAAGGAGCAGCAGTTTGGTCTGTTGTGAACAGAAATGAAGTTACAGCGATTGCATGTTCTGGCAGATGAGTCAGCCTAGAGTCCAAAGCGATGACCGAGCACCCCAAAGCCCCTTCGGCTTCTCCGCACTCGATGGCGGGAGTGTCGCTCTTGCTGGCCAGTCGATGTTGTCAGAGGGTTGAAAAGGAGGGACTTAACCGTGTCTATAAAACATGTCCATGGAAACCAAATCAGTTCTCATTATGTGTTTCTGGCCAGCAGAACGAGGATGAAAGACATATTGATGTTAATAGTACCGAATAATTAGATGCTACCATTTCACTACAGAAGAGTGTGTGGGTGGTCATGCAACTGTGTAGTATTCCTAGCACCTAGCCAAAAACTTAACATGTAAAGATACAGGGATGAGAATAAATTACTGTGGTTCCTTCTGCCAGTGTTAGAATCATCAGATGATCAAATTCATAGCCCTTTGATTTAGCTATTGTATTTGAGAACCTTTCCTTCCTCTTAGAAATTTTTAATTTTAGTACAACAATCAACTGCTGAGAGGAATGTACTAGAAACTAGATATCCACATGATGTGGCATTTTCAGTGAAATTTAAGGAATTCTCTATTTTCATTTCCTTAAATTTTCTTCCATTTATCTTGTTTACAGTGCAGTTCAAGATGCCTTAAGTATTTTTCTATTTTAAATTTCTGTACTGAAACCCTCACATCCTCTATTTCTTTTACTTCAATTTCTTTCTTTTGGTATCATCCCAAATCTTTATTATTATGTAAAACTCTGTGGAAAACATAGATTTCTTTAAAACATCCTGGAGGAGAGAGAGGAGCTCTTACCATCTGCTGCGGTGTAAGGGCACCTGGCAGGCCCCGCGGGGTGCCTGGGCGCCCACACTCAGTAGCACCCACAGCCAGGGGTAGGGAGCTTTGCGGAAGCATTTTCTTAACAAACCTCTAGCTCCTCATCCTGTCTTAACTGCTCCACTGGTGGGTTCTAAGTGCCTTTGTTATATATCTGGGCGGGACTCTGCTCAGTATTTTCCCTTGTTTTCTCTTACATTCCTCTTCACTGTTGTCCACTGAACGTTTTTTGCCAACTCAAGCAGATTATGGATGGACTGAAAAGCGTAGGGAGAAGTACAGAGATGACATAGTCAAGCTCAGATATTTATAAATGACACTTTCAGCTTTAACATTTGAACAGATACTACTCCTGCGATTTGTCTCACCTGTTAACAATTGGACCGGTTTGGTCAATTGTTTCTAGTACTACAGTGAATGCTTACGGTTTCAAAAATTAATAATTTGGTTTAACAAAGAGAAACATTGATCTTAAAACCTTTGAAGCTTCGGACTATATCTCATGAGTTGTGCTAAGAGAGTCTCAAAAGAACTCATTCATTGAAAAGCAAAATATCATATAAACAATACTGATCAGCAGATATATTAGAAATGTTATTTAATTCACATTTAAAGCCAGATGGATTCACTGAAGTTACCTTGTGTGTACAGCTAAATCAAATGTAAAATTATTTTTCAGACTTTGATTTGGGAAGGTAATTTGTCTTATTGTGTTATGGATTTAGTACTTTTAAATTTTTATATGAGATATTATTGCCTGGAGTTCAGTTACAACACTAGGATATATATTTTTTTCAAAATAAAAATATGATTTTATTTATTAATATGCAGAAATACAATTGCTTTCAGTAAAAGTTATTTGAATAGCAATAGTAATGATAATATACTTAAATATACCACACAGTTTTTTTTTCTATTTATGATATATAGGATACAGGATTTCATCTGAAGAGAATATATCCCCATAGCCAACGGTCTCTTTTTCTTTATTTTCTAAACCTCTCTCGCTTGGTGCAAGTTGTAACGCAATGACTTTAACTTCAACTTTGTTACTGTTAATGATTTGGTACCTCTAACTGGTCTTACTGTGTACTGAATGTAAAGAAAGTGTTCTCTAAATTGCTTCAGGAGCTGGAAGCATTCCTCTGTATGAATAACCCTACACACTTTCCCGTATCTACAGTGAAAGATAAGTATATAATTCTGTACTGTATCTTCAACTATGATAGTTGCCCCATTGTGTTTGTAAGTATTTAGGAATATGTCTTGTATCCATTCCTTTCTACTTTCTTATTTAACCAACATATTAAAATGTAGTATACATAGTGAGCTCAGGGCCAGCCTGAACTACAAAGCGAGACCCTGTCTCAAAAAGCAACAAAACAAAACAAAAAAATGTAGTATAGCCCCTGTTCTAAGCAAGGTATCGTAAGGAATATTATGTTTTTAAAAATGTATGTATGTGTGTATTTACAGAACCAGGGATCGAACCTGGGCCCTTGTGCTTCCAAGGCAGGCATTGTGCCACTTGAGCTAAATCCCTGGGACTAGGAATATTAATTATGTTGGTGAAAGTAAAGCATCAAAGTATTTAGGTTAGTAATGGGCTAAACAGGTGCATAAGTAATTATGGCCCAGTGTAGGGTATGCGAAGTACCGGAGAGTGATGTAGTTTATCTAGTCGGAAGGAAGAAAGCGTTCCACAGAATAAGATGATAATTTTGCCACCAACTGTACCATCTGGTTGCAGGTTGCAGACTGGAAGATCTCGTTTCCTAGGCAGCTGTAGACAGGCAGCTTCCTCACTCACAGTCTTTGTACAGTGTCCTTGGAACCTGATGTTTACACATGCCAGGACACACGGCCGAGTGTGCAAACTGCCCAGAGTAAAGTGACTATTGATTGAATTTTCCACAGGGGGCCCTTAAAATGCCTTGCACGATTCGTCCCTGGACGTGGTAGGATTGCCTGAGCACTGCCCTGTGCTTTCCTGCCACATGACCTTCGCTGTGTTTCTGACTAGCTTGGAAAACACAGTGCATCACAGACGTATTAATCGTTGCATGGTTCTTAGTGCTGCGGGACTGGAGGGGGTAGAAAGTAAATGGAAGTAAGAGAAGTTTTAAACACTGTTCACCCCCATCCCTGTAAAAATATGTGTATCTTAGAAATATATTTTAAAAAATTTTTTTTGGAAAGATAGGATAATAGCCTGGTTTTCTGGTAGGCGATTTGAAATTAAAGGTGTTTGAAAACTGATTTTAGGAGTTAGGCTCACACTAGGATTTTGGAAGATTCAGACTGAAGCTATCAAGACGAGGCCATCCATCCGGGCAGCAGCGATTCTTAGAGAAGGCGCTGGCTTTGGTCTGTGTGTGGAGAGCGCGCGGAGGTGACATTTATTGGTCTCTTGTGTTAGGCAGTTGGGGCAGGGGCAGGAAATGCCCTCGCAGAGCAGACTGCCCTGATCTGAGGTCACAGGGCCACCGCGGGCTGGCTTTACCGCCTTGTCACAGAGCTTACGTGATGCTTCCCAGAGGCCTGGTGACTGTGTTTCCACAAGTTGCTGTTTGTTTAGTTTCAGCCAATAATCGTTTGTGAAAATTATACCTGCGGTTCAGGAGATATTTTTCTAGACATCTTTCCAGCCAGACAGGATAAAACTCCAAGTGCTGAATGAAATGTCGAATCTTCCATATTACCAAGATTTCTATGGTCAGAGAAGTCTCGCGGCTAAGTTAGATTTCATCGCCCCACCTGGGCACCATGCGCTTTATGAATTGCATGCAGTATACTGTAAACAGACGTGCTGGAGATGATAAAAGTATCATGTTAAATGCTTGAAAATGAAACATTTACTTGGCATAAAATGACTGAATCTAGTATGTGAGTGGACCAGGGAATAAGAGCTGAGATTGGCCTCCCGCTTGGGAGAGCCTGTGTGAAGCTGTGGGTTTAGAATGGCAGTAATTAATCATTACCAGAGACTGTCAGAAAAGAGCAGGGGTCACTCATGTTCCTGACTGCAGTGTGCAGTTTTTGACATTTACCATGAGCTTTAATATATTTCACATACAACAATTAACCACAAATGCAAACATCTGGAAAGCAGTCTGCCAGCATTCTCAGAAATGGTATAAATTTGAAAGTATATACAAGGTATATACACACACATATTTGAAAGTCATGTTAGTATAATTATACTATAGAACATATTTTAAAAATAAAATATAGATAATTCAAATAACAAAAGTGTCCCCAGAATGACATATATAATGTTATCCTACCCACAACCTGATTACAGAGCAGTATTTATTTGGTAATGAACAGAAACCATTAGGTGTCACAATTAAGGCAGGAACCCATGGCCGGGTGTGGTGTGCATAGTTAACTGGTGAATAGACTCAGTACCATAAAGATAGATAATTTTAGAAATCATTTCTCTCTCTCTCTCTCTCTCTCTCTCTCTCTCTCTCACTAGAGAGTGTCTTGCTTTGTAGTTCAGGCTGGCCCTGAGCTCACTATGTAGCCCAGACAAGCCTCGAACTCAGCAATCCTCCTGCCTCTGCCTCTTGAGTGCTGGGATGACAGGTGTGAGCCACCATGCCCGGCACTATGTTATGTGGTTACTGCGGATTGAATTTGGGACCTTGTGTTTCCAAGGCAGGTGCTGAAACCACTGAGCTAAATCCCTGGCCCAAATGATTTCTCATTTTATATTGATTGTTGATAAAACTGATAGTCAACTAGATAACTATAGCAAGATAGCATTTCTGAGTTTTTAGAATTAAATTGAAGACTAGTTTTTAAAATTACCAGTTAACTATTTTAACCCAGATTTCTGAAGCAGAAATTTTAATGCCATACAAATATATTTTTGTGTGTATATATACATCTGTACATGCACACGTATAACATATGTAACGTACATAGGGATATATGTGTGTACATATATTCCAGATTACATTAAAAATGCTATTTAGTATAGTGTGCATATTGTTAGTTAATGGCATCATTCTACCAGTGAAAAATCAAATGTAATATGGGCATGTTTAGATATTAGGTAAAGCAGATCATAAAATACCTAATTTATTAAATTATTCCTCAAAATATTATTAATTTAGTGAACTAGAAGAATGTTTGAACACACATGCACACCAACAATAGTATACATATAAAATTATTCAACCACACTGTCATCGTTTGGGGGGGTATGTTCTAATAGAAAGTACTGATTAAAGTCTATATCGAATAACATTCATTAAAATACAAAATAGTGTTTACATTTAACTAGATAAGAAATAAGTACTGGTCAGGAAAATGAATTGACAGTCATATTTTGTATTTAAAATGTTAGTAACTAATTATACAGTAAAATATTAACCATATATAATCCCATATCTTAAAATACACGAAGACTCCTCTCCCCATGATGTTAGTAATTGTTAGTAATTTGTGTCTACTAGCTTTAATGTCTGTGATTTGGGACAATCCTGGCTTGGCTACAAGTCAAACTATGGGCCAAAAATAAACCAAAACACCAAAACACAGAACACTGGCCCTAGCAAACTCTTAACATTCAAATCCTTACCTTTCTCAGCACTATCTTAAATATAAAACAGTTTTGTGCATACACAGAAATATCTCAGTTATGGAAAGAGAAAATTATGTAAATTCTGTCATTTTCCCCATATGTACATATCTTAAGTTTATTAACCCTACAATGGTAAAAAGATTTCGTTTGGGATAATTGGGATAATTTATTTAATTGGAAATAAGTTCAGTGACTTAGATCTGAGGAGAGAAAACTTCAACTGGAGTGTATTCAACTTTCAAAGTGACTATTAATGGATTTTTAAATCATCAGGAAGATAGTGCCGTACTAATAACAAGGCCATCCTTATGTTGGACAAAACTCAGAAATTTCCTGTCCCTGAACTGAATTTTTTCCTAACTAATCATTTGTAGTGGTTCAAAATGTCCATTAGAGGGCAGTATAATATTGCTTTATAGTAGAGAAAGCAGTGACCCGCCCCAGTAACCTGGTCCGGGCGTGAGAGCTTTGAAAATGCCTTCTGAGCAAAAGAAATTACTTAGTTATGTGCTTCCTTTGTTAATATTTAATTTTTCTGAAATACTCAACTAAATTTAAATTTTTTTAAAGTTCAAGGTCATAAAAGAAATTACTCTGGGTATCATTCTTGTCAGTGTGTTTTAATGGTTGATTGAGATACATGGTATAACTTTTAGTTTAAGGATCTTAGTTCTTATAAAAGCAAACAGTGAACTTATTTTGTGATTTAAAAATTAAGAGCACTACATGTATATTGAGAAATATCTACACTTCACAGTAATTGACCAGTTAAAGAAATGTGTTACACATATAAGTTAGTGAATAAAGACAATATTTGTGTTCAGTCATCAGCAAAAGTTATATTTGTAAGTTGGAGTACATGGCTTAACAGTTTTATAATTTACAAGACTTTTCAGTTTTCTTGAGTTTAAGCACATTCTGTATAATTTTCACTTGAAGAAACTGTCACATGTGACCCTGAACACATAGCAGGGGCCTCTCTGGAATCCCGTTGTAAATTCTGTGGACTTAGATGAAAACAAATTGCCCCCCAAAACTCTAAAAGGAGCGTTTTAGGAAAATGCAAAGCATTTACATTAAAGCGCTGTTTCCTGCTAAGAGCGAGTGTGTTCCGGGGCGTTCTTAGTGTGGCATGGTACTCGGCGCCCAAGGGGGGCTCCTGGCACCCTGGCACCCCTTCCCGGGCACGCTGGAGAGACTCCGAGCCTGTGGCCGGGGGTTGGCGAACTCCCACCGTGGCGGGAGCCCTGGCGGAGGGCGGGCCCGGGCCTGCGTCCTTCCCACGCGGCGCCTGCGCATTCGCGGCTATACTTGTTTAACTCTCATCAGCATGCTCTGAAGTCTACCGTTCAACCGGGTGACACGGGCTAAGGAAACAATACAAACCAGTGTAAGGTCGATATTTTCAAACTGAAAAAAAAAAAAATTAAGCAATAAAAAAATAAAATGATGGTGGCTCTGATATGTATTTTAGTATTTATAACTGAAAAGAAATTGTTCCTGGCAGGTCCATTTTCTCATCAGTTCGTCCTAAAGGCTTGACTTGGGTCTGTTGTTTCTTGTTTTGCTATGAGATGAGAAAATGAGGTAAATGAGACAGTTTCTTTCCTTTTCTCTCGTTGGTGCTAACTAGAATGAGAACCTCATCTTACATGTGGGTGGTGCGGGCGGGGCTGCTGTTCGCCCTTTTCCTCGCCTTAGCGGGTCCCTGAGGAGCAGGAAGTCAGGCCGAGGCTTCCGCTTGCCTCAGGTCAGGCGCTCACCGCACAGAGTGTGCTTTAAGTGTGCAAAGTCACGGAGCTCCCCTTTGACTGGACCTGTCTGCTGGGACTCCGTCCTGTGCCCGAAGGGTCCAGCCCCCAGCACGGGGAGCTGCTGCTGACGAGCCTGCGTCTCCCGCGTCCCAAGCTGGGCCAGGAGCCGATGAATGACCCAGATCTGTGTGTCTAGATCACCCTGTCACGGGGCCGCTCGCCAGTGAGGTCCGCAGGCCTGAGCGCTGAGGAAACGGCCCCTCTGGGTCTTTGGCGATCACGGAGGACAGACGGGCTCATCCTCATGGGATCTGAATTCGGGTAAAGCACAGCTTGCACACACAGGAAGCCCCTAGCCACAGCCTGGGGCGGCTTCAGACCTTCACCGAGCAGAGGCGGCGGCGCCAAGCCTGCGGGCGGACAGAGGTGGCCACGGGGCCGGTCCAGGCCTCGTTCTGGCTCTGCAGATCGGGCGCACTGAGAATCTTCTCCTTCGTTTTCCCCCATTAATGAATGCTGTGTAAACTTCCAGAAATGTATCTGTTGTAAAAGAAAAACTTTCTCTTCTGAGAATAGTAAAATGCTTTTTGGAGGACTATTGAAATCTTAGATCATTAAAGCTGCTGTTGGCGTAATCATATCAGTAATTTGATAGTAGTTTTGAACCCCTTAAAGCAAAATGCCCTTTAGCTTTTAGAATCAGATTTGATATTACATACTACGTTGCCAGAGCTCTATGAATTTGTCCATCTGTCTGTCCAGTCGTACAGTCAGACAAGCGACCCGCCATCATTCCATCTTTCTTGGCTCCACGGAACCCTTCAGTGCCAGTAACTTGTGGCCGTGCATGGAGAATAATTCTAGTGCAGCCTTACGAATTCTACGAAGCCTATCTAGTGTGGAGAAAGTAAAGACTGCTTATGAATTTCAGGATATAATGAAGCAGAGATACAGCTGCGCTGAGATTTGGGTAGGGGTAGGCAGTGCTTAGCAAACATGATTGGTTTTCCCTCTCAGGTGCCCGTGGCAGACATTGCTGATGGATCACTCCCACTGAAGCCGGTGAGAATCCATGTAGACAGCCATTAGCAGTCACTAAGAGTTCACACATGATGTGAAATGCAGCTGCCATTCCTCTACTTGGAGGGGTGACCGGAGGGAGGGCAGAGGTAAGGGTGTGGAATAGAAGGAAAGGGAGAGGAGTTTTCCAGGCCTTCAGAGTGAGAAAGTCCTTTTTCTGTACTGATGCACATTAGCGCTGTGGCAAAGGGATAGGTAAGAAGTTTGCTATAATTTCCTTTACCCAAAGGGGAAAAAAATCTTCCAGGAAGTGGCCAGTTGCCAGTGCTAGTACTCCTGCCCATGTGACTGTCACTTGTTGAGGTCGGTCTCATACGATTTAGCGTCCTGCCGGGCGTGGTGGCTCAAGCCTGTCATCCCAGCACTCGGGAGGCAGAGGCAGGAGGATTGCTGAGCTCGAGGCTTGCCTGGGCTACATAGTGAGCTCAGGGCCAGCCTGAACTACAAAGCGAGGAGACCCTGTCTCAAAAAGAAACACAAAAAACAAAAAACAAAAAACAACTTAGCATCTTTCCCGTTGTGTTGTGTCCCATGACCAGTCAGCCAACAGCCCCAGGCCTGGACTCCCATGAAGCCACGGAGGGAAGAAAAGACAGAGCTGCCTCCAGGGTACAGTGGAACTTCCTTTACCAAGTCACGGCAGCTTGAAAGCACAGGGCAACTTAACACTGAGAGGCTAGGCTCACATTTGTGTCCTAAACTCTTATACATTTGCATTATTTCCCGGTATGAAAAACTTAGACATTTCCCCTGTGAAATAGTTGTCTATCAAACTTTACTGGAAATGCACTTTTAGGAAATTTTAAGAGAAGTGTGTTAGGAAAATCACATCCACTTAAATATATCTTTCTTTTCCAAAATAGGTTATAATTTTTAGTGTCAGAATAATGACAGTCTTTTCATAAAATAATATTATTACTTTTTTTTTTCAGTTGTTTGAGATAGGATCTTGCTTTGTAATTCAGACTAGCCCTGAGCTCCCTATGGAGCCCAGGCTGGTCTTCAGCTCACAGCAATCCTCCTGCCTCTGCCTCCTGAGTGCTGCATTTACACACCCGGTACTGGGGTATGTGGACTGGAGATTGAATTCAGGACCTTGTGCTTGTGAGGCAGATGCCAGAACCACAGAGCTAAATCCTGGGTCCTAATATTATTACTTTTAATGATACATCGTTGGTTAAAGAGGTTGATATAACTTAAAAATACAATTAAGCTGGAGTAAAGACTCCAGGAGGAATATGCAGACTGAGTCATTAAAGGCCAAGAACATGGAATACTGCACGGATGGGAGGAGAACACTCGGCTTTGCATCCTGCCCTATGAATTGTGAACTAGAGAATAAAATTCTGTGTCATAAACCTCAGACATTAGTTTTGTGTTTGAAAAGTACAGTCTGTTTCATCTCGCTGCCATCTGGGCCTTGGGGGGGGGCAGGATATATGTGGGTTTGGCCTAGAGCAGCGCAGACAGAAATGGAATCAAATCTTCTTCAGATCGCTGTGTAGCGAATGGCCTGCAGCAAACACTCGGAGTTATAATGGTTCTTCAGCTGAGTATTGGCGCTGCCCATGAAAATGGAAAGCCGGTATAAAAGTGATTGACACATTCTGTAAAGTAGACTCTCACTGTCAATCATTTAAGTATGATTCATTAATCATAGTATAAGCATCTGACAGCTGACCGACAATAACAGATTCTCCCCAGAGAGAGCAGCAGCATAGAAACTTAGCAGCCGATTAACGCTGACACGGTTCAAGCCGGGTGTCACGCATCGGACAGGAAGCAGGCCGCTTCTCCCTGCAGAGTCTTGTTACAAGAATACGCATTACACAGCTTCCCATGTCTTCCCCATTCCGGAGCACTGATGATGTTCATAAAAATCTTTTTTACAAGAGTAGAGAAGAAGAACACTTCTGATCTAAATTACACAAACTATTCAAAATCCACTGTTGAGAAAAATTTCAATTTCAGCAGTTGGAGACGCCTCTGTGTTACCGGCCGTAAAATCGGCATTAGGCATTGGGCGCTGTCGGTGTCTCCTCACGCTGAGGCTTCTTCGCTGTGTGTGCAGGTTGTCTCCTAGGATGGATTCTGTGCCTTGGGCTGTATTATTTCCCAGGGAATTACAAGGCCAGATTTAAAAGCAAACTCCTACAGCACAAAAGAAGGCGAAGGCTTGTTGGCGCCTGGACCTGCCGATTCTCCTTGGGGAAGACACTGAGCCGTGTGATTGCTGGGTGTGAGCGGGAAGTAGCCGTGTGACACCCACACGTGCGCCAGCTCGGCGTAACTGCACAGCCTCAAGATTGCCAGCCAGATACCTTCCGGGACGAAACCCTCCCCTCCCGCTCACCCCTCTGCTTCCTCTGTCTCCCACACTTGTCTCCCTCCTACCCTTGTTTGTGTTTTTCTCTTCTGGCTTTTTGAATGAATTTGCATGAGTCAAAGAGTAGAGGGAATCGGAGCTCTTACAGACCTGAGTGTGAATTCTGGTCCCAGGTTTGCACAGTTAACAGCCACGCGGGAAGTAAAAGTCTTTAGAGCGTTACATGTAGGATTATAAATAATTGTGACTTACAGAAGTTGCTGTGACATCATTTTCCTATTTTTATATTTATACTTCCAAGTATAATAATGTTCTCAAATGTAGCAGATAATTATTTTCTCATCTCCAGAATTGCTATAATAGTCTTCTAGATCTAGCACTGCTATCTCATCAACTGAAATTGTTTGTTAGGATTCATTGCTGCATTGTAAACTTGGCCATAATTTAAGCAATGAACAGAAATTGAGATTGAGAAATTTTGGAGCTGGAAAAGGTTGGTAGAGAAAAATTCTTCAAATTGTAAAGAGAACTAAATTGTAAAAAACACTTAAATGATTCCCTCAACAAAATGGTACTTGCTTTAAAGAATGTGTCCAGAATTTTCAGCTTTCTTAAAATTGCTGCTTGCTGTCACTGAGGTTTGAAATTAAATCTTTTAATTTTCTTCTATCTCATCTTCATTATAGTAAAAAATCCATTTTAATAAATTAATTATAAACATTCACTTTCATACTGTTTGGTTTTTCATATCTTAATAGCATAGTGCAATTGGAAGACATGCTTCAAAATTCACTCTTCTTCAGTTAGTCTTATATTTATTTGTGTATCACACAAGAATATAAAAACTCAGTATATATATAGGAGAAAGTAATATTTTGAATGAAAAGGGTTCTTTCCTAAGGTGATTGTATCAAAACATAAGACAACAAAGTAGGGTTAATCATGAAAACATAATTATTATAAGCTGTTATTATTTCAGAAATATGACATTTGAAGTCTATAGCATTACATGTAGGATTATAAATCTGACTTATAAAAGTTGCCTTGACATCATTTTCCTATTTTTTATATTTATACTTGAAAATATAATGTTCTCATCTCATGAGTTTGAATAATACAACCATTTGTCTTCAATGATTATTCTATCTAGAGATTTTAAAAGAAACTGAATAAATTTACTCTCTCTCCTCAACACAAAGCACCAGGTAGAGGACACATTAACTATCTTCCAAATTTATTGTTTTATGAATAGCTGATTCTCATTATACTTAGCTGCCTCCCTTAGGTACAAAAATATAGGTCAAGTCCTATTTTCATGGCCTTATTAAATCACAACTGCAGGTAGAATTTTTATGCATCATTTTAAGGTTTTGTTTTAAATAGCTTTCACACGAAGGCAGTACTTTAAAGCTACTCTTCACAATATTTTGCATAATTATTTATCCTTCTCCCAAAACTTAGAATTTTTGGCCTGTTTTAAACACTGTGCATCTTGCCCATTAAAATGCTAGCCTCTTGGCCTTGACTGCCCTTCTCTCCTCCCAGCCAGCATCTGTTTTTCACGTTCTTGTACGTTTAACTCAGAATGTCAATCAGTGATGATTGATCACATATTCAGACGGCAGCCTGGACCCTGATTCCACACTCCACATGCATTTGCCGTTTTGATTAATGAACATAAATCAGGGGTGACAATTCGCATTTGCAAGTGGATGGAAAGAAGGATTAGAAATGCAGCATGTTACTAAGCTGAAGCTTCCTTCCATTCCGTTACAATTGCATTGAGAATAAATACATGCCCCCCCGAGGACCCTGTGGATATCATGAGGGAGTGTCTGAAATATGGAAATAAAACACACGCTACCAGGTCAGTTTTCATTATCTTGATCTTATAAGAGAACTTTGTGTTCCAGTACACCATGATCACCACATGATTTTGAAGCATCCTTTCTCTGTTTACATAAACCTCTCTGAGATTCTCAGAAAAGGCAGCTTTTTTCATTACCAAATAATGGGTTGGTAATTTTCATGGGGGTAAGGATGGGGAGAATGGTAGACATAAATTTAACTTCTTTAATTCACATAAACAGTATAAATTGAAGGCTTGTTTTATGTTCATTGAAAGAATTATTTGCTTCATTTTCCTTACATATCAATGGAAGTGGCACAAAATTCAAATATGCTCTTCTGGTTTTAAAGCCAACATGCTAATGACATGCAGTAAATACAGGTACAGTCATCTGTGAAATTATTTTGTTTTCTTTGACTATGAACAATTCTAACCTAAGTGGAGCTTAAAGATCTGAATCTTTAAATGAAACGTTCCCAAATGGACTACATACAAAATACAATTTGTAGACCACATATGTTGATTCTGCCATGACCTGTTTGCCATGAGAATTTTAAAGCACTGTAGCTATCATGGCCCTCGCACTGTCAAATAGGGTATGAAATCTTGACGGCTTCTTAAAACTGCTTTAAAGCGTCACGAGCCTAATGCCCCAGCAGAGACACACCTCCGGAGGAGGCGTTTTCAGCCGGCCACAGTGAAAGG
>PVIC010026501.1:0-24469 GCA_004025085.1 Thryonomys swinderianus | reverse complement strand
ATCAAAAAGCACAGCAAATACTTAAATTTAAAAACATTATAGTAACTGATGCATCGCCACAACCCCCTCTGAATACTCCCCCTCACTTCAAACACTCTCATGCCATCCTCCCTGGCACTTTCTGAAGCAGCTCTGGACATTCCCTTTCTGATGTGGATGCCTCCATGTCCTGAATCACTTGAAAATGTTGACCTTTCATGGTCACTTAGAGTTTGAGGAAGAGCCAGAAGTCACAGGGTGTATATCTGGCAAACAAGGAGGATGAGGACTGTGTCCTGATTTTACAAACCTGCCCTCTTGTTGGGTGGCACCCGGTAGCAGCATTCACCACTTTTTGATCACATCTCACAAAGACATGAAATAAGACCCCATAACTGCTTCAGAAAGTGGCAAGAATGATGAAATAAGTGTGTTTGAATCAAGTGGGGGGATTTTGAGGGTGGTTCAGGGCAATGTATCTTTTACTATACTAAAAGATTTTTAATGTAGGCTTTCATCAGATATTTGGATCATATCCCAGAAGTTCATTGTTTTGGAGGTGTTCATCAGTTGGCATCATAATATATAGTAAGTGTTTCAATACATTTGAAGTTCATGCTTTGAATTAAAAGCATTTCAGAAAGCAAATGTTTCAATCTCAAAAACTAACCCAATGAAACCATGATTTAAAAAAGGATTAATAATCTAACTTATTTGTAGAATAAATCTTATTAAGAGTGAAAAATGACTTCTGCTCTTCTTCTGGAAAAGCAGGATGAGGCAAGTCTCAGGGCCCACCCCATGTGAATATAAGGAAATGCTTATAGCAATTTAACACTTAAGAAATCTGCAGCCCAGCACTAGAAATCAGGTAGCGGAACCTCACAAATATCTGTGGGCAAGGAGTGGAAATGGCAGGCAAAGGCCTTACCTTTGGACACGTCAGCCACACCGGGACACAGGGTTTCATGCATTGCATCATGCAGAGTTTCCAGAACTTGCTCGCTCAGTTCTGACAGCTCCTGGACATTCCCCACGCGGAAGGCTATTGCGCTATTGGATGAAATCCTCCCAACCTCCTCGGAGTCGATGTTCCTCACCCCAACTGCAAACACTTTGACACCTCTCTGAGTGAGGGCCAAGCTCACATCCTGAGCATCCTCCACTGACTTCCCGCCTGTGATCACAAAGGCGATCTGGGGGACTCTCTGGTCCAGGCGGCTGCCTGCCTCAGGCACAAAGTGATGGAGCTGCAGGTGCTGGATGCCCACTCTGGTGTTGGCATGCCGCCCCCCTTTGTAGACCACCTTGTTGATGGCATCAATAATCTGCCTCTTGGAGGAAAAGTCCTTCAAGAAGAATTCATCGGTGGGATCAGAGTTGTATTGGACCAGGCCCACCTGGATGGAGTCACCATCTTCATATACTGTGTCCACGATTCCAGAAACGAAACTGAGCACTTCCTGGAAAGTATCCCTCCTGAAATTGATGGAACCGTCCAGCAGGAACACAATGTCTGCTTTCTTCTTCTCTACAAGGGATCACAGTGAAGATGAGGACAGTGGGGACCTCCATGCCCGGAACAAAAACACCGTGTATAAATTAAAATAAGACACTCCTAGCAATTCATTCACAGTGAAAAACTTCACTCCCTCCCATGCCTCTCTAGTGTCAGCCCCAAACAAGGTTATGCTGAGAAAAGGAAGACAAAAGGATAAATAAAAAGGGAAGGACACTCAAGATCTTAGCAGGACAGACTCCTGGCTGTCCCGTGCCCAGTGGTGTCACATCAGGAAGTCCGTGGTGTATGTGCTCAGCTGTGCTGGGCAGAGCTGTGCCTGCTACACAGACGGAGGCAGCAGAGAGAGAAAAAGTGGCAGATCCCTTGGGAAAACCCACTCCTGCACTCGGGATGTCTGAACAGCAGCCATCCAGCAGAGGGGACAAGGAAAGGTATGTGTGTTGTGGCACCCGATTTGCTCCTGGCAGCCCCACTGGTGAGAGCCAGGGGCACAAAGAAGAAGCCACTGCAGGTGCAGGACTCTGAGGGTCACCTTGGTCCAAGGAAGGTTTGCCCGGGCCAGGGAGAGCCTGAGTCCAAAGCCATGTCCAGTTGGGATGGATCACTAGCCTCAAAGGTGCTGCCCTGGTCTGACGGCCAGCAGGTGTGGTGAACCTCAGGCACCTTTGCAGCATCTTTGTTGGGGCCACAGCTAACCTTGAGAATAATGGAACCTCATGGGCCAGTACTTCAGGGGTTATGTTTTCCTCTACAATATCAACTGAACTACTTTTCCAGTGTTCCATTTCTAACATTGTCTACAGGGAATTATTACACAGAAGGCTGGTTATGTGCAATACAGATTTTTGACAGTCTGCTCTGTAATCAGGAGCCACACAGCTCATACCTGGCCTCGAAGGAGGAGGAGTGAATTCTGGGGGTGCTGGGGTAGCCCCCGAGGATCCAAACGAGCCTATGACCCTCTCCTCTATGCTGGGAAGCTCTCTGAACTCGCGCACCGTGAAGACCAGCCTGGGGTTGTTGACGATGGTCTGCAGCTCTACTCTGTCGACATTCCGGTTTCCAATTCCTAAACTCATGATCCCTGAAGAACCAATGATGCGGGCGAAACCGGAAACATCGTCCTGGGATTTTCCACCCAGAAACAAGACCAGGTGTTGGGGCACCCCGTCTTCTATCCGGCTTCCAGCAGACTTAACAAAGAGGTTTTTCGCCACATACTCCAGAGCTTTGCCGGTGTTCAGCGGAGCTCCACTCCGGAACCTCAGACGCCGTAAGGCACCCTGCACAGCAGCCTGGGACCTGTGGGTCTTCAGGAAGAACTCAGGGAAGACCTCATTGCTGAACTGCACAAGGCCGACCCTCACTTTGTTGGGGCCAATGTTGAGCCTTTGAACAATCCTGGCCACAAAGTCTCGGATGTGTGCGAGGCTATCGCGCTGCACCCCATCGGAACTGTCGATGAGGAAGACAATGTCGGCAGCATCGCTCTCTGCAGGAGAAAGGAAGAGCAGTACAGAGCCAGCCGGCGCCAACGCCATCTGCTTGGTTCTGAGTTTAGCATCGCGCCGCAGCTCTACATCAACCAACACTAAACCTGCATCCCAGGCCAGATGTGTGGCCTGTGTCTGGCTTTATGAGAGAGATCATTACAAACTGGGACTTTTTTTTTTTTTTTTTTTTTTTTAGCAAGAGCAATTTCCACCTCTTGAAATAAGTTTTCCAAAACTTTCTCTCTCTGAGTTGACTCATTTTAATTTTAGCTTTGTGGTCTGGGTTAATACCAATTTTAGAAAATGTAAGCACCGTTTAGAAAATAACTCTGGGTTATTGGAGCCCATGACCACCAGGGCCAGAGAAAAAGAAAGAGGGAGAGAGGGAGCCGAGGGCAGCAAAGGTCCTTCTTTGCCTTGTCCACAGCCATTACTTAGTGGTCTGAGCTGTGTTGTACCTACAGATTAAGCATTCCCTAATGCAAATATCCAAAACCTGGAATGCCTCAGTCCAGAACTTTTTCAGGGTTGACATGAAACCATGTGATACCACACAAGGGAAGATTCTATATCACACAACTTTGCTTCATGCAGTTATTCTTTTAACTGTGTGAAATGGCCTATCAGCTACGTGGATAGCTATACAGAAAGCATTGAGAAATTTCACATCTAGCCTCGGGTCCCAAACTAAAGGTACCTCAGTATATGTATATGTAAATGTCTTATGGAGAGTTGGAGCTTCAGATCCAAAGAAATCCAGAACACTTCTGGTTTTGAGCATTTTAGATAAGAGATGCCCAGCCTGAATAGTTAAACATCTTGTGAAATATGAGCCCTGGTTTCCTAATAGTTAGATTCTAGATGTTTCTGAAATACTATTTGATTAATTTGTTACCACTCAACAAATACCAACCTGGCCTCTGCCTTATCCCTCACTGAGCTCTATCCGCGGGGTCTCTGGGTTCACTGTGTAACTGAACCACTTACTGAGAAACGGAAAACCAGCTTCACACCGGGGGCCACACAACACAGGGTCCCCTGGTGGGCACATACACACACACATCGCATTGGCCTCAGCCAAGGGCACCTGCAGCCACATGATGGGAGGATGCCCAGATGGACTGCCTAGCCACCAAGAGGTGGGGAGCAGGAGTGACCATACAGGGCTCCCCTCCAAATCCTCTAGATCGGCCAAGATGGCCAGCAGCAGAGTGCACTCCTCTCACTCCTCCAGTCCGGGCTCCGCAGTGCTCCTTCTGCAGCCCCTTCTCGGGTGCCCTGAGCTCCCACTCCTACTGCATTGAGAGACACAGCCCACCTGGCGCATCCCAGGTGGGCTCTGGGGTTTCTGGCAGGTGGGCATCTGCATTTATGGAAAATTAATTTATCCCAGATAATACGGCCTTTCACCTGCGGATTGTTCTATGGAAAACACCCCAAGCAAACAGCCCTCCCGCCCAGGACCTTACCTGGCGGAGGGTAGTGGGTGCTGGCCAGGATTTGCTGGATCTGCTGGGCAGTGAGGGTGGTGATGGGTGTCAGCAGCTTCTGCTCCAGGCTGGGCAGCTCCCTGAAGGTGTTGACGGAGAACACGTACTGGGGGCTGAGAGAGATCTTAACCAGCTCCTCCCGGTCAGCATTCCTTCCGATGGTGAAAGGGGCCACGCCAAACTGCTTCAGCTCCACAGCTGAGTCATCCACCTCATCACTGGACTTCCCGGCCGAGATGAGCACCAGAAACTGTGGGACGCCCTCCTCTATGCGGCTGCCCAGCGGCCTTTTGAAGATGTTCCTGGACACGTACTCCAGGGCGCTCCCCAAGTTACTCTGCCGGCCCCCCTTGGGCCGCAGCTGCCGCACAGCATTCTGCACCTCGTCCTTGCTGGTGTGGGCATTGAGCAGAAACTCCACCTTGGGGTCCTCGCTGAACTGGATGACGGCCACCCGCGTGGTCTCAAAGCCCACATCCAGGGAGCCCACCAGACTCTCGATGAGGCTGCGGATGTACCCGAACTCTGGGATGGCAGCCTGAGACCCATCGATGAGGAAGACCACGTCCTTCTTGTCACCACCTGTGTGAACCAGACGTGACTGTGGGCTTCACCTTTACAGGCGTCAAATTCTAAGCATCAGTGAGCTACCTCTCCACTGTCAAGGACTCTGCCTATCCAACGTGCAACCCAGATCTCTACCACCATAGTCAAAATGCCAGTCCAAGGAGCAGGTCTTGTGCACCACAAAGTCTGCATGCCAGAGAGTAGAGCAGGAACAGTGAAGGCGAAGAAGGAAGGATCCCAAAGGGGGCAGACACAGGAAGCACGGTATCTGCACTAGTGATGAAAGGCTTCCAGAAGGGGCCAGCTGCGGCAAGGGCCACTCACAGAGGAAGGGAGCTGGAACTTCAGTCGGGCCACCTGACCGTGTAGAGGGACCTGGACGAGTCTCTTCTAAGGGGTGTGGGGAGCGACAGGTTGGGATGGGTTCAGTGCAACCAAGAGGGAAGAATTCGACAGAGCACAGATGGGCCGCAAGGAGGAGCCCGCTGCTACTAGAACGGGCATTGAAAGAGGGTCTAAGACAGAGAAAACCACGCACTTGTATCACTCCAGAGCCATCAGCACGGTAGAGAATGGCAGGAAGAGAGGAGATAGCAAGGGCGCGCAGAACGGGAGCTTCCCGAAGTTCTCTTTGACTTGCTAGTAATGGAACACAAGGCCAACAGCTAAGAGCAGGCTGAGGGAGGAGAGGTTTGAGGAATGCGGACACGAAGCAGGGCGAGTGCAGGAAGCAGCCCCAATTTGCTGCAGAAACGCGGGAGAGTGTTTGAAGTAAAGATGCTACACAGCTGGGCGTGGTGGTGCACCCCTGTAATCTGAGCATCTGGCCCCTGGGGCAGGGAATCACAAGTTTGATGCCTAATGATTTAGCAATTTAGCAAGACCCTGTCTCAAAAAAGAAACACTTGGAAATGCTGCATCCCCTGTGGGGTCAGATAAACACAGCCCATGGATAACAGGGATTAGGAAAGAGGGAAGCAAACCTTTTACACCTGTCCCGTTCCTTCCCAAACAGGCGGATCCCCCACATTTCAGTCACCCTGTGGGTGCCAGCAGGCATGCGACCCGTCCAGGGTGCCTGCAGTTGCCCCAGTCAGCCCCCACGCCTTCCAGAGCACTGCAGGGCGCAGCACATGGCCCTGCCTCTCCCTCACTTCTGCAGACTCCTTCCTTCCAGTCCCCCACCTTCTTCCCCCTCTCCAAGCCACTGGATCCCAAGGGACCGAGTTTATGTCATCTCCCTCAGCACCATGCTGCCCCTGATTAGGAGCCTGGGAGAGCCAGCCGTGGGCACACGTGTGCTGGCAACAGGCATCTCTTAGTCGCCTTTCTTCCCAGTTGCCACGGCTACCACCCTCACCTGGGCCCGCTGGGGGCAGGAAAATGGGCTGCAGCTTGCTCAGCTCCTCCTGGTTGAGCTGAATCACCCTCTCAGAGATGACCTGCTGCACTGTCCCCAGTTCCCGGAAGGAGGGAATGGCCACGGCGAAGTCTGGGATGAAGGATATGGTCTGCATCTCTGAGATGTCAGCGTTCCCGATGCCGATGCCGATGGGGACCGCCCCGTCCCTCTTCAGGACCGCCGAGGGGCCCCTCACGTCATCCCCAGACCTGTCAGCTGTGAGCACGATCAGGAGCTGGGGAACCCCGTCCTCCATCCTGCTCCCGGCCGACCGGGTGAGGATGCTCCTCAGGACAAAGTCGAGGGCCGCCCCGGTGTTGCGCGTTGGCCCACCCAGCAGGGTCAGGCTGCGGATGGCGTTGATGACACCCTGCTGGTCCATGAAGGAATTCAGGTAGAACTCGGGCCGGGTGTGGTCGCTGTACTGCACCACAGCGACGCGCACGCGGTTGGGGCCCACATCCAGGCTCTGCACCAGCCTCTCCATGAAGTCCTTCAGCAGCGCAAAGCCACCCCTGACACCCTCGGAGCCGTCGATCAGGAACACCACGTCCTTCTCACCTGAAGCTGGGACAGAGACCGCAGGTGACTCCCAAGGAGTGGAAGGGTGACGCCTCCCCTCCAATGGGATGGGCTGTACAGTGGCCCCCGTGAAAGCCTAATGCTAAGTCCCTGAACTTGGGAAAAGGACTTCCCAGGTGGGATCTGAAGGGCAGGGGTCATTCTGGATCGTCCAGGGGCCCCGAGTCGTCCCACCCCTCTCAGATGTCCTGACCAGAGCAAGTCAAGAGGTCAGAGAGCATGGAGAGGCCACTTTGTTGACCTTCAGGCTGGGCCTGAGGCCACCAGCCAGGGAACACAGGACAAGAGGACACGAACAATTCCCTACTCCCTCCAGAAGCAACACGGGTCTGTAGGACCTTGACTTCAGCCCAGGGAGGCTGGTTTCTGATTCCTGACCTCTGAATTTTTCCAGGGAACATACTGATTTCCATGTGAGCCACAAAAAAGCTTATTTTGGAACACCTGCATGCTAGAGCAAAATCGTCGGCATCTAAAGGTTGACTCAAGAAAAGCATCAAGGCCAGCAAGGAGAGCCAGGGCATTTGCAGCAGGAGGTGGTGAAGTAACCAGCTGCCAGCCACGGGCAGCCCAGAGGTCAGGGTGACCACCCCATGCTAGGACCAGCCACCTGGGGGACACTGAGAATCTATTTCTAACCAAAGAACTATCTGTGAAATTCTTTTTATTGCACCCTCACCACCAAAGGAGAAGTAGTGAACTGGAAACTCGTGGCTGTGTGAAATAACAGCTGGAAAAGTGAAGACAGCCTTTAGGACAGGAACGGATCTGTCGAGCACCTTTGATTTTTAGTGAACGTAGTCAGGGAAAGAACACAACAGGGACACCTGCTTCAAACAAGGCGCTGTGGCAATATGAAGATCAAGACTGTTTTAGCTGCAAAGTAACCATATTGTATGGCTCTTTATTATGCATACAGTAAAATAAAACTTTTGAAGAAGAAGATTTTATCCAAGGGTTTTGGAATCTTTACAATAAACCTAATTATGAAATGTTCTAATGCTTTTGAAAATAATCATCCAGATTCTCCTGTTTTGCCCTAGGGAAGACCTAGAAAACCTCAGCAAGGAAAGGAAAGGCAAGTTCTACTCCTGTGCAAACCACTTTCAGTTTGTACCATCTCCCTTCCCCCTGGCAGGGGCCCGAGCTCAGTAGCTTGGCTGCGGCCTACCTGGTGGCTGGCCTCCATTGTACACTGATTTTAAGAGGTTCACAATCTGAGGCTGCAGATCTCCGATCTTGGGGAGCGACTCTGCAGCCAGGATGAACGCGGGAGAGAGCACGATCCTCTCCAGTTCCTCGGGGTCGGCGTTCTTGACTTGGAAGATGAAAGGAACCACACCGCTCTGCTTCAAGCTTCTTGCCGGCACGTCCAGGGAATCTGACGACTTCCCTGCCACCAGCAGCACCAGGACCTGCATCACCCCATCCTCGATGCGGCTGCCCATGGACTTCACAAAGATGTACTTCTGAGCGTAGTCCAGGGCATAGCCCAGGTTCAGCACTTTGCCCGTCTTAATCTTCATCCGCTTCACCTGGTTCAGGATTTCTGGCTTGGTCATGTGCTGGTTGAACTGGGACTCCAGCTTGACATTGTCGCTGTACTGAGCCACAGCAATCCGGATCCCGTCAGGCTTCACGTCCAGTTCATCAATGATCTTGTAGAGAAAGTCGCGGACGACGGGGAACTGGCCCATGAGGTTGGCAGAGCCATCGAAGAGAAACAGGATATCTCTCTTGCTCTCTGCAAGGAAGGCGGAGGAGGATACAGTAAGCAAAAGACCTCAGCAGGCACCAAATGGATCCACACCACCCCCTGCACTGGACAGTGGGAGTCGAGGAGTGGCACCTGAGAGCCACTGTGCCAGCGAGGGCAGGAGAACCACCACTCGCCATGGCATGGGCTGGTTCACAGCAGGGCCTGTCTGTGCCCAATGTCTCATTCATTTGCCAAGCCAGCCCCTGGAAGTCCTGCCAGCCTTGGCCAAACAAGTACATTTTCACTTTGCTCTAAATAAAACCAGTGACAACCAAGTCTTTATTGTCTTTTTGCTAAAACACCGACCTCAGTCTCTAGGGACAGAGGCTGATGGCAGGTAGCTGCCCAAGGACCTGAGTTATAGCCTTTCTGCTCTACTTGGGCCTCAGGGTCTGCAAGGCTGCAAATGGAGACCCAGAAAAACCCTGGCCACATGGGTCAGACCTGACCAGAACTTTCCAGTCCGCTGCACCCAAGGACAGCCTGGAGGGGGCCACACACCACCATGGAAGCAGAGGGACCATCCTGTTCAAGCAGACCTTAGGCCCATTTCAGACAGCTTCCCTGGGGGCGATTTTGTCACCACCTGTGACTCCAACAAGCTGATGGCTCTCGTACATCCATATCTTGGTGGCATAATAATAGCAGTGATAATCGGGCTTCATTGGAAACCTTTTCACTGATGCAGGAAGATGTATGGATAACTTTTAGCCACAGCAGAGTCTGAACATAAAAGTTTCATATAAAGAAAAGTTTCATATAAAGAAAATTATTTAGGGGCCGGGGATTTAGCTCAGTGGTGCTGGCCCCTCCCTAGCAAGCACAAGGTCCTAGCAATACCAGGTAACCATATACAACAACACCAGGCATGGTGACTCACACCCACCAGCAATCAATACCACATACCACATACCACAATGCCAGTTGTGGTGGCTCACGCCTTTAATCCCAGTACTCAGGAGGCAGAGGCCGGAGGATCACTAATTTCAAGGTTTGCCTGGGCTACATAGTGAGCTCAGGACCAGCCTGAACTACAAAGCGAGACCCTGCCTCAAAAATAATAATAATTTTGATTTTTGAATTTTTGAAAATTCAAAATTTTTGAAATTTGATCAAAATTTTTGAAATTTGATTTTGGCCAACACATAGTCCTGTATGAAAGAACCTCCCTCACTCCGTCTCCTCATATCTCGGATTTAACGGCAGAATCAGTGGAGCCTGGGTAGCTTCTAAATAAAGTAAAAGAGCCGCACAGCCAGGCAAGTCTGAAGTGGTGTTCTACACTTTCGTTAACAAATACCCTTCAGACACTCACTTGCCGGTACAGTATCTTAAATCCCTGTTTGAAACAGTTCCACCAGTGTGAGCCACGAATCCTGCTCCACGTGGCTGTTGTACTCAGGCCGCCATGGGTCGGGAAGGTTCCGGGACCCGGATGGCCAAGGGACCCGCGTGGCAGGGGCTTTACCTGGCTGGGCGAGTGGCACTTCCTCCACACCTCCGCTAACATAAGTGGTTAGGGGCTGAATCAGCTGCTGTGGCAGAGCTGGCAGGGAGCTGAAATCGTCCATGAGGTACACCAGGCTCGGGTTAAAGGCAATCTGCTCGAGCTCTGCCTTATTCGCCCGGCTGGCCCCCACGCAAAAAGTCAGGATGCCCGCTCTTGTCAGCTGGTTGGCAGCTTGCAAATAGGAGTCCTGAGACTGCCCAGCCATGAGTAGGAGCAGCAGCTGTGGCACGTGTTCACGGATCCTGCTGCCACCAGCTTCAGTGAAGTGGTGGGCGTGGACATAGCCGAGGGCGGAGCCCGTGTTCAGGCCCGAGCCTCCCTGCAGCTGCAAGCGCCGCAGGTGAGCCAGCAGCTGGGCCTTGGTCTGGTATGTGTCTAGTGAGAACTCCGTCACGGGAGTGTCACTGAACTGCACTAAACCAACGCGGATGTTGTCACTTCCAACATCGAGGCTGTTAACTAGGTTCAGTACAAAGTCTCGCACATAAGGGAAATTGGTTTTTCCAACGTTGACTGATCCATCCAAAAGGAAGATGATATCCCTTTTGTTTACGTGAACTGCAGTGAAGCACAGAGAACAAAGTGAGACACATGGACGCACGCCCAAGACTCCATGTGTGCCGGCACTGCAGCACGCATGCCCACACCGGGAGGCAGAGGAAGGCAGTGCGCAAAGCATGTCTGGCTGGTAAAATATGGCAGCGGCTACATATTTTCCTCTCGCGGTGGCTGGTGCTAGCAAGGCTGGTAGGTGCCAAGTATACAACACCAACTCGACTCACAGACAGGTGCAGTGCCAAAGTTAGAATGCTTGCAACCAGCAGAACCACTGGATCCCAAAATGCAACTTGCTTCCCTGGAAACACACTCTGAAAGGTGCTGGCCTTTCTGGGTCACCCTTCTTCCACCCTCACAGCTGACTCACGGGGCCTGAGCTCCCCTGTGCACACTCATGGGGAACTTTCTGTGGGCAGCTCGGAACAACCGGAAGAAGCCTGTTCTCCACCTGAAGACACCCCAAAACTCCCCTGCTTTTACCTGCTGCCCTCCTCCTGGGGGCCCTGCCCACACTCTGGGCTCTTGGTCCAAAGGAAGATGGAAGCATCAAAGTGACCAGGAAAATACAGAGACCACTCGCCATACTTGGCTGGCGGGATCCATGTAAAGAATAAAAACTAGAATTCTCAAATAGAGCACCATAGTCTCATCATCTCTGCGGGTTCCACATCTGCAGATTCAACTGACACCAGCTCCGAACTAGATGGGAGCAAGTTAGATCCATCCTGGACACGAGCAGGCTTCTGTGTTCATCGATACTCCATAAATGATACAGTATAGTTTACACGCAGCATTTGCATTGTGCTGAGTAATACAATTAACCCTGAGGTGATAAGGAGTGTTCGGGAGGATGGACACAGGCCCTGTGCAACAGGGCAGAGCATCCCTGGAGTTTTGTACCTAGGGGCATCCTGGATCCCACAGCCCATGGATTCTTAGGGATGACTGTTTTTCCTAACATGCTTCGCATGTGCCTTTAAAAGCATGTTTCCCACCTGGGTGGGAGCCTGAGGCAGGAAAATCCTGTGTTCAAGGACAGCTTGGGCTACCCAGCAAAATCTTGTCTCCTAAGAACCAAAACCAAAAAATAAAGTACTTCTTTTTTTATTCCTCTGGTATCACTATAATTATACTAATTTTATCCCATGTTTATAAAGTTGAAATTTGGCTATAAAAGAGGCATTAGAAGTCTTAAGAAGGGGGAGATGGAGACAGAGACAGGGAGACTGTGAGAGCCTCTAAAATCAGACAGTTTTAGTGAAAGGAGGCAGATAACCAAGCAGGAGGGCATGCACCAGGTCACGTGGAAAGCCTTGTTCTGCGATATTCATCTTCTCTTCCATTATGGACAGAATTGCATTTATCTCGTTCAGGGGCTAGAGAATTTCACCATGTCTGAAAAAAATATCTCACTGACAGTCATATCAAAGAACCATGGGCACCATCCCCTCACCTTGCCTTCTCACTGCACCCCACGGGGCAGGCGGAGCTGAGCAGAAGCCTGGCCCCCCGAGCCACGCTGCCCTATGGCACTGGGGTGGAGGACATAGGGTCACACCGTCCTCCACTGGGCAGCTTAAAACCTATGGTTCTTGATAGGGGAAAGGAAAGCCTGAGTCGATCCTGCGTCTAGTGTTGTTTCCAGGAAGGAACAGTCCTATCTGGGATACACACCAAGCCAACCTCACTGTTTTATTTTCCCGAGGCCCTCCTGCACGGTAAGCCACACCCCATACCTTCAGTGGTTCCAGAGAGGGTCTTGAGGGGAGAGAGCAGGCCGGGCAGGATGCCTTGCAAGGGGGCACTTCGGAACTCAGCGGGGATGAACACCAGGGAGGAGTCAAAAGCGATCTCTTCCAGCTCAGCCTGATCGGCGACCTTGTTGCCGATGGCAAAGGCCATGATGCCACTTCTCTTCAGCTCCAGGGCAGGCTGGCTGATGGCATCATAGGACTTACCACCTGTGACCAGCACCAGGAGCTTCGGGACCCCCTCGGCAACCCGGGCCCCAACTGCGCTAATGAACAGGTTGTTGCGAGCGAAGTCCAGGGCATAGCCCGTGTTCAGCGCTGGGCCTTCTATGGGTTTCATTCTCCGAACTGCATTTACGGCTTCCCTTTTGCTGGGGTAGGTATTGAAATAAAACTCGGGCTTTACGGTGTCTGCATACTGAGCCACAGCCACTTGGATTTGGTCCGATCCGATATCCAACCTCTGGATGACTCTGCCAATGAAGTCTCGGATGGCATTGAAGTTGGCCAGCCCCAGTCTGGATGAGCCATCCACCAGGAAGACTATGTCCCTCTTGTTGACTTCGATGACTGTGGGTAGCAACATGGAAAGGTGAGCGGCACGCTTACCTGTCACCCTCCCCCCGACCCACACAGCATCTCTACCTACGATGCCCCTTTTGCTCTCGCCTATGTGGCACCAGGGGCTACCCTTGCTACACTTGTCACAGCACACTCATTTGGCCCATCTGTACTTGGCTCCCTCCCACCCTGCCTCCTCTTGATTCTTTTCACAAAACAGGTACACAAAAATTCAGTGTTCGCGCCAGTGGCTTAGTGTGCTGTCACTAAGAGGGTAGTCATTTCTTTTCTGTCACAAATATAACTTGACCAGAAGGAAGCTATAGTTCGATGGATTAGAATCAGTCTGCATCTGCTCAGACAGCCTTGAGGTTGGGAATCTCGATTTCAAAGCCATCCAGAGTCAGGTACAAAAGCTTAATGTCAGGGCTGACGATTTAGCTCAAGTGGTACTGGGCCAACCTGGAACGCACAAGGGCCCAAGTTTGATGCCTGGTACTGCAAAAAAAAAAAAAAAAAAAAAAAAAGCTGAGTGTGAGCCCCCCTGTTCTCTTTACTTCTGTATTCTATGGCTCATTTTCTTAAGGTGGGGGGAGTTGTACCAGGAATTGAACTCAGACCTTGAGCTGTATCTCCGGCCCTTTGGCTTCTTTATTCTGTGAAAAAATGACTCAATGTCGCAAAAATCATTATTTAAAAAAAGAAAAAAATCCCCCTCTCAGCCAGCCCATGCTGCTGAGTCTTTCACTTCAGAGGCCTGCATTATGAAGGTCCTAAGTACCACGAGTATTTCCATGATCATTCCCAGGCAAAGCACACAAAAGCATGTCTGCAAGAGGTCGCTGCCTTAGCCACAGGCTCTTTCCCACTGTTCTCCTCAAACACGCATAATCTTCTCCTGTGGTGGGAATGAAGAACTGTCCTGGATCTCGGTGCCCCAGGTGCAACCCAGGAAGACAAAAGCAAACCCAGGTGGCTGAGTATGAGGAGTCTGCAATGTCTTCAGCAGACAGCTATGGAGCAAGTAGATCCTGCAGCACCCAGCTGAGCAAAGAAGGCCTGGCATAAAGACAAGGAGAGCCTCCCAAGAAGGGAGCCTCCCTCTGCAGTGCGATTTAAACATGTCTTCTCCCGGCTCTGAAGGCAGGAGGCTGGGAGCCTGGGGCTGGACCGACCCCTGGCTGGAGTTAAGCAGCATTGTAGCCAAGCGCACCTTCTTGACGGCTTTCAGCACCAAGCACAGCTGTGTCTAACAGGAAGGTGATGTTTGCTGCACTGATGTCCCAATCCAGCTGGCCAGCCCCTCTTCACTATTGCAAGGACCGGTCAAGCTTATGGATGCCACACAGGGCTGCTGTCCTTCCTTCAGCTTAGAACTCACTGTCACTCTGGGATGAACCTTTGACTTTGGTTTAAAATATCTTTACAGATAACCTGAACATGTGCATGGCTGGCAGACTCCTCATGCCTTCCTGTCATTAGGATAACCCATGTATACACACATGTCAGTCTCACGTACATCCCACATATAATATAATACAATACAATATAATATAATATTGGTATAATATAATGCCCTGTGTCTGTGGCCTGTACATTTCTACCCTCCACACCATATGCAGCAGATGAAGACAGCACTTGTGGTCACCTGCGCCTCACAGTGTGTCACCCTAACTCTCTATTCATGATTTCCAGCACAGTGTGTGCCTTGGGTGGGAAGAGGCAACACCCACACTCACCCTTCTCAAATCCAATACCTCCTGTGGTCATGTTGCTGTGTATCCTACCAGGGAACCCTGGGAAGGACAGATGGCCAGTTCTGGTACACACACAGAATCCCCATGACCTCCATGTGGACCCACCCATGGGTTGATCTCCGGGTCCTCACTCCACACAGCTTCCTGGCACCTGGTCCCTGGGGATCTCTCCACCCTGAGGCACATGCTCCTCTCTGGGATTCTCGACTTCCATTCTACTCCTGTGTCTCCCACAAATGGAGCTCGCCTCCTCGGCCCATCCTAGGACCTGTCTCTCCTCACACACCCCATCTTGCAGCCACTACCCTGAGACTCTGCTGTTGTCCCACTACACTCTGCAGACCCACCTCAGAACCCAGCTTCAAATATCCTGAGCTCACCCAGACTCCACAGCCCCTCCCAGCCATTCCTCCAGTCTCACACATATGGAGTGAGATGGGACCCCTCTGTGTAGTCCCTAGCACCCAGTCTTGCCACTTCCAGAATGTTCCAGGAAGGGGCCATGCTCTAAGGGGGGGCAAGCCACTCCTTCCTCCTGCCTGGAACACTCTTCCCTGTATCCTCTGAGCTTGCCTCCTCTGCACTCTCCAACTGAGCCCCAGCCCACATTCTCTGCAGCACGGCCCTGTGATGCTCCAGGAACTTATCACACTGTGGGAATGTCTTATGTGCTCATTCATTTGTATTTGCATTATCCATCTTCCCGTGGAGCTGTAAGAAATGAGGAGCACATCTGTGTCTCCAGCACTTGGCATGGTGCCCGTATACACCAGTCAAGAATATCTGATGAATATTTACAAGCTAATCACGAAGTCTAAAGTTCATGTTTATAAAGGACTTAAACTCTAGCTAGAGAAAATCTGAAATGAGAGTAATATGCCTCCTGTTTAGTAAAAAAAATTGAAGCTTCTCTAGAACAAAAATATTCTCATCTAGTGTGATTCCTTTGCTGGCATATCAGGAGTCAGAGCTCAGAGAGGTTGTTTGACCTGCCACAATCACACCACTTGTCAACAGAAGAACCAGAACCAGGAGCCAGATCGGCCAACTACAGCCAGGAACTTCTGCTGCACTACAAAAACCTAGGAAAATCATTTGCTTCCAGAGACAACTCAGTAGGTAGCAAAGTATCACTTGACTGTTTCCTTAATTGCCAGGGCCACCAAATGGCACTCAAGGAACTCAAAGCAGAGGCAGGCAGGGCCTGCAGCCTGCACAAGGTGGTGCTTTTGCCTGTCCATTTCTTCTTGAACTTCCAACTCCCTCTCACCTTCCCAGAAGGAGAGGAAAACTGGGACCTGAATGAGTCAGCTAAAACCGCACTACACTGGCTCTTGTGAGCAGAGTGCTACAGGGAGCTTTCTCTGGAAAGAAATTCTCATACACTCTTCAGACCACGACCCCTGACATGGGCTGGTGTCCCGGCTAATCCCTCAGCTTTGTGCTTACAGTTGTCATGACAACACAAGCCCTGCCTAGAAGCCATTTGCAGGAAGTTAAACCATCTCCTCTTGAATTTCACAACTTCTTAGTGCCTTTTTGTTTATGCAATTCCTGAACCTACTGATTATCAGAGTGCTGTGAAACATAGATCAGTTCCACATGGAACCCAGTAAAGAAGCTTTTACCTAAGGCTTTGAAATGTTCCCACTTGATTTCATATAATGGTTTATTTTAAAATCTTCACTCCTTTTTCAAAAGTAAACTAATCCTATGGCAATGGATGAAACAGTACTTTATTGTACTAATTATTCATTAGTCCCAGGGTCTTTACTTGGAAAGTTAGCACAAATAAGCTATGAAAATGTGTGGCTCTACAGAAGAGAATGGTCAGTCTCACACGAATCTGGCTCATTTGCTGAGGTTCTTGCAGCTCCTACTCTGATGAGGCACTGGAAGGACAGAAAAGGACAAGGTCTTACATTCCATAGGACCATGAACTGGGAAGACTGGCCTTGTTAGAGTGACACAGTGTGCAGACAACACTGGAAAGTGAGTTAGGTGTTTCTAGAAACTATAGAGGGCTCCTGTGTCCCTAATTTCCTGAAGGGAACCCAATGAGCCCAACTATGGTCATGAAATTGACACAGTTCTAAAAGTGACTGATGTCTCTGTCTGTGGAGGGTAGCGGGACAACCTGTGCATTTCTGACAAACTCTCCTATCTCTATGACTATTAAAATTGCATTACTCTGGTGACCCTTGGCTCTGTGACCTTTTTAATTAACTCTAGTTGGTGGTGTTGCTAAAGACTGTGCGTGTGAGTACACATCAGTCTTGCCAGTCAAATAATTTACTCTTAGACATGAAAGTCACAAGAAAAAACATTCCATAGACATTTCATCAAGAGCAAGTGTGTTTCTGTCCCTTACCTTCAAAATCTACCTCTCAATGCCCAGCCCAGGTGGACTTCAAGGAGACAACTCTCTCCTTCACTGTGTTTGGGGGAAGACTCTGAGCATGCTTCCCACACGCTGATCTACAGGTCAATGTCATTATCCTGGAATAGCTTTCTCAGAGTTGTAGTGAGCCCTCAAATCCATCTCTAGAATGGCTGAATTATAAATAGATAATATAATGATGTTTAAAACCTCTCAAAACAACAGGTTTGTTGAGGGAGCCTGGAAACACACTTTCTCCAAGATTCATATTCTCATAGGAGTTTTCCACACACTTGTTGCTCTTTAGGATTTGGAAACACCACAGCAATCACAAATATCACATCCAGAAGCCAGTTTATCACAGAAGAGCTGGACCACAGGTACTTACAGGTCTTCCTGAGGTGAGTCCCCCTGATGCCCGCCTTACTTTTACACAATCCAACATACACACATACCCCATTCCCACAGATGGTGAGAAGAGTATACATACCTTGTGTGACAATGGTTGGCGGCTGTAACACAATGTGTCTTTGGGCCACACCAATAATGTACTGCAGTAATTGCTCCTGGAGGTCCTCAAAGCTACGGAATTCTGAGACCATAAACACCAGGCTGTCCTCGGTAGCTATGTGCTGAAGCTCTGCCCTAGAGGCTGCTTGGACTCCAAGGCTGAATGAAAACACACTAGCCTGCTTCAGAGCTACCACACTATCTTGGGTCTCATCACTAGAAGGCCCAGCACTTATAAGGATCAGCACCTGAGGGACCCCTTCCTCTACTCGGCTGCCCCCTGCCTTTGTGAAGTGATTCTCCACCACAAAGTCAAGCGCCTGGCCGATGTTAGCCAACTCCCCGCCAGTAAACTTGAGGTCCTTCACTGCAGCTAGAACCTGAGCCTTGGAGGAGTAGGTGTCCAAGGAGAACATGGTTCTTGGCTCATCGCTATACTGCACTACCCCCACTCGGATCTGCTGAAGTCCAATTGAGAGTCTGTCAAGGAGATTTACAAGGAAGTCGAGAATGACTGCGAAATAGGAACTTCCGGTGTAGTTTGATCCATCAATAAGGAAAATAATGTCAGCAGAGTCTTGTGCTTTAAAAGAAAGAAATGCAAAAATTGTGAAAGCGTTAGAACAAGTGACCACATGCATCATTCAGTGTTCTGACATGTTTCTTTGGAAACCAATAAGAAACACGAAATATGGACAAAACACAATGTTGATTAAGGAACGTGAAGTTCTTTTTCGGTTCTGCATTCTGAATGGATAAGAGGCAATTTCTTAGAAATTAAGGCCTGAGATGAGGTTTTGATAGCAAATTTTCATTTTTGCCAACTTTGCAGTTGCATTTCAAAATATTATATTCACTTTTCTGAGGGAGAAATGTCAGGTACATAATCTGAAAGTTTCTACTGAATTTTAGAAGGAAATGGGCCTGATACCATATCTACAGGAGAAAGTAAATGGGTAGATTAGTAAAAATCCAAAGATAATGTTGAATTTTGGATCATTTCTCCTGCCTTTTCAAATGATTGTGAGAATTTTTTGTGCAAATCCACTGCTGAGGAAATAGGACCCAGATCCACAGCTTGGTGACTCATCACCCCAGAATATCACTTGATTCCTTAAATTGCTGTTGTTCCTTTATTCTTTCCTTAAAACCCAAAATGACTAAGCACAGGCAACTTTGTGAATCAGAACTCAAACTTCCATTTTCATTCTAAAAATTCTTGGAGAAATTTTTGGTTCACTCTTTCCTTCTTACATGATGTTAAATCGTGTGAAACTGGAATGCAGGTCTGGGAAGGGGTTGGATTTTTATTTTTATTTTTTTACTTACTTTCGCCCTTGCCTCTATATTCAGTCATATAATGCAGAACAATGTTAAGCAGAGTGATATGAAACCAGTCATGACATAATTATCCAACCTTATTTTTATGACATCCTGAATAGATTAGCAGGACCCTGAGCACCCAGAACATAACAAAGGCTGATGACGCCTCCTGTTCTTCCTTGGAATGATGAACACAGTCCTTCCATTCAATTGCCAAGAGTGAGAGCGACACAAGCTCTGCAAAGGGAGAGTAACCCAGAAGTCTACAACCAGGGCAGGGTATTCCAAAGGCTCAGTTAGAACACTCAGGGCAGACTGGCTTAAACTGGCAAAAAACAAAAAGTGAAATGATTCCTAATGACTATTCTTAATACCTTAGCTCTGTACCAGGGACAAGAAGAGAAACTCGTGCAAAACTTCTGGAGTTCTAAAAAGTTCTATTTGGGCAATATTTAGGTAAAATCATTCGTTCTGATCTTAAAGCCAAGGAGCATTTTACATCTAAGTTTTTTTTTTATGCCACTAAATTGTTTTTACTTTCACTATAGAAAAGAATCCAGTATCCTCTTGTAAAAATCAAGCCTTTTGCTCTGGAGAAGGGATTTCTTGCGCACGCTGGCCTTGTGAGAGGGCTGTTCTCTCTCCTCCTAAAACACACCCAGCCCATGCAGCTTTACCAGTCCACTCCTTATAGAGGGGTGGGGGTAAACTGGGAAATATTCCTATCACAATCCTCCTCAGAGGATAGAAGAAGGATGATTATTGCTACAGTAATCAAGATTATGGGTTTTTCATAATCATTGCACAGACTTTCCAAATAAGACTGAGACTTTGCTCAGCACTCCAAAGTCTCTGCCACTCTTCAGAGCCCAGAAGCAGGCCACAGAAATGTGCCCCTCACATGTGAGATGGAGGTAAACCAGTCACAAAACTCCTCCCGTTTCCAGGGCTGTGCCAATGAATGAGCTACCGTCGCCACGGCCAATAGAAAAGATACATGATCATAGCAGGACACTATTCTTTCCTTCTTTATTAATTAATTTTGGGTTGCAGTTTAGGATAACATAAGTAAGATAAACAAACTCTAGGGGAAGTCTGTGAACATTTCTAAGTGGCTGAATCTCGACAGAAGCAGGTCATAAAAACACATTGGATAATTTGTCATCACCGAATAAAAACACTTGTTTTCCACACACAATATGGGATACACAGAGCATGCTTTGTTATCCAGGAGAGCCAAAGCCTGGCGAGGACCTGGGAGCTGCGGGCTGTGGCACACTGCAGGCAAACCAAGGACATTTCACTGCAAGAGAGCAGATCTACCAAAACTCTGAGAGGTGGGAGGTGCATGGGTTTCCATTTCAGTGGCTTGTGCATCACACACTCTGTGGCATTTTCTATGGGAAAGTGTCCTGGGACCCAAGGGAAACTCTAGGCTCCCTGAGCAACACTGGAAATGCTACTGTCCTGAGCACAACAGGATGCTTCCGTGTCAAGAAAAACACCCTGTTCTCATTCCCTATGCAAAACACAAACTTGTAGGCATAATTCCCAAGTTTTGGTTTGTTTGGGGTTTTTCCATCCAGTATGAGAGATGGACCTTGGGCTTGTGAGGCAGGCATGGCTCCACTGAAATAAATATCTGACCTGGCAACTCACAAACTTTGGAAATCTTCATATTTCACAAAAAGAAAAGAAATTGTATGGTGAAATCCTATCGTTTGTAACTTTCTTTCCCTGTTGTTCTTTCTTTCTTTCCTTCTTTTCTTCTTTCCTTCCTTCTTTCTTTCTCTTTCTTTCTTTCCCTCTTTCTTTCTTTCTTTCTTTCTTTCTCTCTTTCTTTCAAGACAGTCTTCCTATGTAGTTCAGGCTGACCTTGGACTCACTGTGTAGCCCAGGCTGGCCTCAAACTCCTGGCGATCAAGTGCTAGAATGAAAGGTTTGCACCACCACACCTGACTTAGCTTTCATTTTAAAATAAAGATTTTATATCTTAGTTATCTCTGCTTTAAAAGAAGACAATGGAATTTTTAAAAACACAACTACTAGAGCCTGGTAACTTGAGCAGTCTAGAAGACTGGCAGTGATTACCTGCCCTCCTTTCATTACTAAGCCCACCCCGCAGGTAGAAGCATCCTGCTCTGCAGGTATGGGAGGAGAAGGCCTAATTTCTCAGCAGTCTCTCCCAGACCATCATACCCTTCTGCAAAATCAAAAGCAGAGACTTGCTGCTGGTCCTTTTTCCCATGTACCTTGCTGAATTCCGTTGCTGTGGAACATGCAGCGGGACATGCCACCAGATGGATGGCACCGTGCAGTTAATCAGAAGAGATGACAAACAGATTAATACTCCACCATGGTGCTGCTAGTGGCTTGGACACTAGAACACAGAGATGCTTTCTTGGCATAAAAACAAAGGTTTTGTCACCTGCATGGAAAGGCACTAGGCCTACAGACTCACTTCACATTCATAATATGACCTCGAGTGTGTCTGTTTACCTAACAGCTAAACATGAAAGCAAACTCATGAATTCCTTTTCTTGAGTTGGCCAAGATATACATAACAAGAATGGTGCTTGCCTGCAGAAAGGCAGGACACAGCTAATAGGAGAAGACTAGCGGCCATCTTGGGCAGCACTAGGTATCGCTGCAGGCCAGCAGTTGCTCCTGGGCATGATGTGGCCCGCATCACACTCCGGCAACTGATCAAAGAAAGCTCCAAGCTCTCCAGCTCCCGGGCCCAACAGAGCCCCTCCTTGACCCCTTCTTTATCAAGATGACCACCACTAACCCCCTTGAGCTTTCCCAGCTTCCTTCCTGTCCACCTCACATTTCAAGACACAGGTCTTCCTTCTTCCTGCCATCTTGGAAGACCCCTTTCCTCTCATCTCAGCTTTCCATAACTCACTGCCCTTTAAAGTGACCCAACTACAGTTGCCAAGAGACTGTGGCCTCACATGCTATCATAGGGTGTCTCCCCATCCTGCCGTGAGAGGGGACCCTGACCTGGACACTCATCTTGATTGCTACACTGTGGGGCTCATCAAATTCCTCTGCTTCGGTGTCATTGGCACTGTGTGTGCTGGGAAGCTGACAGCAGGGTGGCTAGATAACCCACACTGTCAGTGCTCGGCTGGCAGGACCCAGGAGCAGTCTAGACCCCGTGCTCCAGTGCCAGCCCCCTCACCAGCTGCCCATCACCAGCTGCCTCCCCTGCAGGACCCCACCCCTTCCAGACTTGAACTTGATCACAGTCCAGCTTTCTCACAGCTCTGATTCTATCAGTGGTCTGAAGCAAATTCCATGGAATGAGAGAGAGGAGCTCTCTGCTATGCTGCTGGTCACAAAAGTGGACATCACTGTCTTCTTTTCCCCTAGCGCATGTGAAGCCTTCACAGAAGGAAGGAGGCCCCTGTCCCACCAGGAGATGAAAGGAGTCATTGGATGCCCCCCTCCCAGGCAGAGGCTCTCCTTCCTAAGAAAGGATCCTCACACAGAATGTGGCTTCAGAGCTAAAGTACAAGCTCTTTTCAGAGTGAAGCCCTCTCTCCGGGCATAGGTGCACACTGGGTTTAAGAAGGAGACACTGAGGGTTTCAAACCTTTGTTTTTAAACCTGTGAAAACTCATCTCTTCTCCATGCCCCTCCCTCTCTCAGCCACACTGTTGCTTTAAGGCCAGCAGGTGCCAAGCTTATCTTTCTGCACAGAACAGCAGAGCAGGGAGCAGCGTGGTGAGGGAGCCGTTACCTGTGATGTCCTTAAGTGTTTCCGTGTCCCCAGCCCTTGCAGGACGCACGGATGAATGCACACAGGACACTAAGTTTCCTACTATGTCATGAAGGGAGGTAAAGTTCTCTAGGTTGAAAACATGCGTATTGAGCGGTTCACTTGCTATTTCTCTTAAGGCTCCTTCATCTGCATCCTCAACTCCAACTGCAAACACGTTAAGGTCAGTGGCCTTAAGTCCCACTGAGGGCAGAGCGTCCTCCGAGCGTCCATTGGTTAACACTACGATAACCTGGGGGACTCCAGCCCCGGCCCGGCTTCCGGCAGCCTCAGTGAGATGCTTCTGAATTACGTACTCTAATCCTTTTCCAGTCTGATTGCTGGCCCCAAGATAAGACATGTTGGAAATATGGGAAAGGACTTCTTGCTTAGTATGGTACGTATTGAGCAGGAACTCAGTATGTGGGTCTCCGTTGAACCGGACCAAAGCAAAATGGAAATCATTGTCTCCCACAGCTAAAGATTCTATAACATCATATAGAAATTCTCGAACAAGTTGGAAATGTTCCTTTGCAATGCTCCAAGAGGAATCCACTAGAAATAGTATATCGGCAGCAGCACCATTTTTGACATCTTTAAAAAAAGACATTGGTTTAGATTTTCTACTGTTCAAGGAATCATTTCTTACTGATGCAGAAGCTTCCTATACAAACTCAGCTTACCCTTTTCTCATGAAAATTCACACTTTGCCTGAAGTGTGGACAGGAAGGCTGACTTACCTGAGGAGGAGCAGGACCCAGGCACAAGGACCCATCAGTGAGCCATGCTCAGCCATGGCCCAAGTCCCATTTTTGGTGACCCCCATTTAGGGCCAGCAAGTACTCAAGAATGGGAGAAAATTCCTGGGGTGTTCTGGACTGAAGCATAATTCTTTGCTGCAATCTGACCCCCAAGACCCACCAGACCAGACCAGATGGTTCTCATCACCGATGATGTCCCATCATCTCAGAAACTCATTCTCCGGGGCAGGGTAGGACACTGAACCTCAACAGGATGAAAACCTGAAAAGTGCTGCTGTTTTTCAAGAACTAACCTTCAATGCTTTGACTAACTGTCAAGGGTTTTCAGAGCCAGAAGAGCCTCATCCCCACTGGCTGGAGCCAATCTCACCCCAGGTGCAGAGATTATGGGGAACAGGGTTGTCAGTGCCCAGGGGAAGCCCTCCAACACCTTGGCCTGGGCTGATTCCCAGACTGTACTTACCTCAAGCAAGTCTGAGCCCCCACCCCAGGTCCTGTGCATTACACCCCCTTGCAGGGCAGCCCAGAAGGCTGGGGATAACTCCATGGAGGCCCCGCTCTCCAAGTAAAGGAAAGAGACTCACATCAAAACTCCCCCTGCAGGGCCGGAGGGTTAGCTCAGTGGTTCCGGCGCCTGCCTCGCAAGCGCAAGGACCTGAGTTCGATCCCCGGTTACCACATATAATGCTGGGCGTGGTGGCTCACGCCTGTCATCCCAGCACTCGGGAGGCAGAGACAGGAGGATTGCTGAGTTCGCGGCGGCTTGCCTGGGCACCATAGTGAGCTCAGGGCCAGCCT
>PVIC010026500.1:0-24449 GCA_004025085.1 Thryonomys swinderianus | reverse complement strand
GGAATATTTCTATAGGAAACTTGGTGTGGGAATGTGATGAGGGGAAGGAATAAATATGATACAGAAAGAAAATAAAAGAGCATGTATAAAGGGGGGAGGAGGGGGGAGTGGGTAGGGATATGGGTAAAAATGAGAATTAACTTGTGGCATATACTGGTACAAATTTCCCAATGTTATATGTGATTTTGAGATGTATAAAAATTGTACCAATAAAGAATTCAATTTAAAAAAAAGTCTGTCTATTCCAGCTATGATAGCACACACCTGTAACCTGCATGCATGAGACTGTAGCTGGAGATCACTATAAGATCAAGGCTAGCCTGAGTTACAAAGTAAATCCAAGGCTAGCCCAAGCTACACAGCAAGATCCTGTCTCAAAACCAAAAAGTCTGTCTATAACAGTAATTTATCCTCATTATAGAAAAATGTAAAAATTAAGTATGAAGAAAATTGAAATCACCAATTCTATTGCTTAAATGTATCTTCTTCTAGTCTTTATTTGTATATGTTTGCACAAAATTGAGATCATATCATATATACTGCCTTCATATATCCTCTTTTCATTTGACTTGTGTATCACTGACATTTTGTTCTGTTATTAATTGTTCAAATGAAAGTGCTATTTCAGTGACATTTTCAAAGCTTGTTTTTTTTTTTAAGCCAAGTTTAGGAATGTATTAATGTGAAAATGAGAAAAGGGAAAAAGGAGAGCTGATTGTTGCTTGATCCCTTCATGTTCCACAGGCCTTGGCTGTGATTATTAGGTTTTAAAGTGGGCTGCCAGAGAACTATAGAGTCTTTTTCCTCTACAGCTTGATAGTAGTAGAGTTCTGGCCAGTCAGGATGGTTTCAGAAGGCACTGAAATAGTAGGTCAGTGCAACACACATGCACACATGACAGTTACTGGGGTCACAGCTAGGAGAAAATGCAAGACACACAATTTAAAGGAGAAAGATTTATTTTAGGTATTCAAGTGTTTGTTCACATTAGCTGGCTCCAAGGCAGCAACTTCACAGCAGAAGGGTGTGGCAGGGGAAAGCTGCCCTCCTCAAGACAGCCAGGAAGCAGAACAAGACAGAAAGAGACTGCAAGAAAGGATCCCAAAACCAGACATACTGCTCAAGACCACACCCCCTGCCCTACCAGACACACCTAGAAGTGTGCTTTACTAACCTCCCAGGTCCCTGTCAAGCCCGTCACATTGACAATAGAGATGAACCTTCACAATGAGCATTGCAAGGGTACCAACAGGGAGACATACTGCTAAATCCAGCTCTATCACATGGAAGGAAAACTGAGACCCAGAGAGCTGTGAAACCAGCACGAGAGAATTCAGCCTAGCCCTTGGTGCTACCTCCTTTTCTTTTATATTTTGCTTCAGATATACAAGATATAAGACACCACCCACCACTCAACTTCAGAAATAAAAATGTAAATAAAACTTCCTGAGTTCCCCTGCTCATGTACTGCCCATTCTTCCAGTTTCTGCCCTAAGTGGTGACCGTTGCCCTGACTTTGTGGCTTTTCGTACCGCAAAGATTTTTGTCTTTATTGTATGTGTATAGATTTTTTTTTATATTTCAAGAATTATACATTTGTCATTTTGGGGAATGCTCCTATACCTACCTGTTCTTCACCTAAGATTTTGCATAATTTACCTACATTTTAACATCTAGAGTATATCTATACTGTGAATATTTTGTAATATATCTACATATGCTCAGGGTTTTGAACATTTAGGACATTTTCACCACTACCCTCCAAATTCCTGGACTTTGCACATTAAACACAGTCACTAGAAGTAATTAGCTCCCCCCTGGATATGTGGGGTTCTCGCTGCACACCACAAAGCACAATTGTCCTACTGTTGCTAAACTTGTGGTGTGTCCCATGGAAAGGGCAGAAGAGAGACAGCCACAGCAGGCTAGACAAGTTGGACCAGAACAAACCAGCAGGTGGGAATACATGTAGGAAAATCCCTTCAGGAATAGTGAGAAGAAACTCACATCCCCTAACTCTAACCATGATCAACTTCCAAACTCCTTCCTGGAGGACATCTGAGGTTTCTAGATTAAAAGTGTATACTCAGGGCTGTGCGTGGTGGCTCATGCCTATAATCCCAGCACTCGGGAGGCAGAGACAGATGGATTGCTGAGTTCCAGGCTTGCCTGGGCTACATAGTGAGCTCAGGGCCAGCCTGAACTACAAAGCGAGACCCTGTCTCAAAAAAAAGTGTATACTCAGATGTTCATTGATTGAAAACAGATTAAGTCCTACTGTGTCTTTTTCATTATTAAATGAAAAAATGGCAGAGATGTTAGAGTTCCTCAGAAATACTTAACTAATCGTCAATGTGTTTGAACATTTCACTTTCATCCTCTGAATTTTTTAATAACTCTTTTCTAATTGAGGGCTCTTGACTCCAACCAATACTTTCAAGTAATATTTATTCATTTGAAGTCTATCATCTCTGTTTTTAAGACTCTTAGAAAAAGTTAAACATTATCCTTCCAATTTGGTCTGCTTTAGCAAATGCTGATTATTGCCATGAGTTCTGGTTTTTATTTTTAAAGAAGTTAAAATTAATTCTGCTCTCTCAATCCTGCTACAAAGGCACTTCCTTTACATAATGGCCTTCACCCAAGTAAGAATCAAGTTTATTAGTCAACCATCAGCTAGAAAAAATGAAGTTCTCAAAGTTTCAGTGAAATAATGTCTGTCTTTGGCCCTGCTTTACTAAAAGACTGAAGGATTTAAACACAAAGAAAATAGTCAAAATCCAGATTCCTTTCCTCCTCAGAAGATGCTTTCTGTAAAGTAGGTCAGGCTGTGTTGCTAAAAATCTTAACAATTCTCTTTAGTTCTTTCACTGGCTATACCTGGGGACTTGGGGGGAGGAGAATTTGTCCAATTAATTACAGAAACACTGCAGTGGAGAAAAAAGAGCTCCTAAAGATGATCTCCATCTCCACCCCCAATGAGTTCATCAACATGCAAATTATTAACAAAAGAACTACTGGTGGTTAGGCAATTATTATGCAACAGATGCCTAAGGAGCCTGCCCTGGCTGACCGTAAACATTCATTCTCTCTAATAAACCTAAGGGGAGGCTGGCATAGCTCCGGAAGAGGTCGAGATGTTGCTGCAAGAAAGAAACTTGGGATGACCTCCACCAGAAGAGTGGCATTCTATCTCAAAAAGCCCAGGGAAGAGCTGTTCAAATGAAGGGTCTAGTAAAGCCTTGATAGAAACTAATTCTAAAGGAGGTATGTGAGGGATCCACACACACCAAAAGCATTCATACTCTAGTCTTTGTGTGCACAGAGCTGCTGAATCCAAACCCTTTCTTTTCTTTGGCTTCTAACACATATTCCTACCTTAACCACAGAGTGGTACATCTGTTCCCAAAAGCAACCTTACTAGAAAGTAAACATAGTATTTTACCACCTAATCAAAATATTACCAGTTTAAATCCTTTTTAAAATTATGTATTTATGACTTTCAAAACTCCTAGGCTCCTTTTCTAACTTATCATAGACCAACAAAGTCTGAATGGAGAACCTGTAGCTTATTCTTTAACTATATCTGAATCTTTGCAAGAAATTATTCCAGAAAAGGCTATTCTGGAAAAAATTATTCCAGAGTCCCGCCAGTTAATCACTCTAGGTTGACAAGGTTACCATCAACCAATTCTTCATTCTATGTACCTAAAAGACAGAGGCCTTTTCAGATGACAGGAGACAGTATGCTTGTATTATTGCTGTTTATTTTTCTAACATCACTTTCTTAACTATATTTGTTAGCTACTGTCACAAACATGCTGCAGAAGAAACAATCCTCAAAATCAACAGCATAACAGAAGTATTTGTTTCCTGCCCAAGATCTTGTGGGGTTTGGGGAATTAACTACATAGACTGGCATTTGAACTGCGAGTCAAATTCACTTGACTGTCTCTCATACTCCTCAGATAAGTTGTTTCCTAAGGCCTGGTCTTCCTGTGGAGAAAAGAAGAGACACAAAAGAACAAGCCTAGACCCACTAATAGTTTGGTAGCCTTTGCTGGCTTCACATTCACCCACATTCCTTCAGGCAATCACTCGGGCAAACTTAAACATTGGGCTGGAGGGTTAGTTCAGTGGTTCCGGCACCTGCCTCGCAAACACAAGGTCCTGAGTTTGATCCCTGGTGAACACATACAATGCTGGGCATAGAGATTCATACCCACCAGCAATCAATACCACATACCATATACCACAGTGCTGGGTGTGGTGGCTCACGCCTGTAATCCCAGCACTTGGGAGGCAGAGGCAGGAGGATCGTTGAGTTGAAGGCTTGCCTGGACTACATAGTGAGCTCAGAGCCAGCCTGAACTACAAAGCAAGACTGTGTCTCAATAAATAAATAAATAAATAAATAAATAAATAAATAAATAAATAAATAAATAAATAAATAAATAAAAATAGACTCAAAAAGTGAACTGCTCTGAAGATGTTAATGAGTTCTAGAATGTATGATGGATATTGTAAAATAGAAAATATTCAAAGGGAAATATGGTGGAGAGGTAATAAGGGGTAAAGAAAAACTGTGATGTAATAAAAAAGTGGAAACAAAGCTTATGTATTTAGGGGGTGTGGGGGTGGGGTGGGTAGGGGAATGGAAAAAAATCAGAATTAAATTGTGCTATATAACTGGTACAAATTCCCAATATTAAATGTAATCATGATGTGTATATACAATGTACCAATAAAGAAATGGAGCAAGAAAAAAATGAACTGCTGCCATGGGCCCATGGTAGGAATCTCAAACTCATGTAATAAAGGGTATGACTGGAGGGAAGGAAAATTGGTGTGTAGGGAGACAGTATCATCTCATTTTTTCTATTCCAAACCAAAGCAGTAGTACAGGACCCTAGTACAGGACCCTTTGAGGAGCCTTACAAAACTCCTCAGAGAATCTGATAAAGCTTCAGGATTTGAACGCTGGCTCCTCTGCTAGCTGGCTGAGGAAGATTGGGCTATTACTTATGTTCCTCAAGCCCCAGTTTCTGAATCTGTAAAATAGGAGAAAGAGATCTACTTTATAGGACTGCTAGGATGACTAGATGAGTGACAATGGATATTATGTTGTGCATAATGAAATATGCTAAAAACCAGATGCTGTTAATAGCAGTTATTTGCAGACACTTTCTAAGATTTTGCTACATGCCACTCAATTTGTCAAGCCATGACAACATGAAGAGAGATATAAAAATGAAAGGCCTGATCCCTGAAGTAAGTCCTGGCATCAGGCATGTATATAGAAGAGCTACCTAACTCACCATGGGACTTCAGGAAAAGTTCTAGTAGAGATAACATACAAAGAGAGACTTGGAAAGTGAGTGGGAATTTGCCAGATAAGTGGGTATCTGGGTACAGGCAGGACTTTCAAGGCAGAGGAACCATGAAAAAATCTGGTTTGTTCAAAGGACAGATATATATATATATATATATATATATATATATATATATAAAGAGGCAAGTTGAAAAAGTGCTATTAGGGTAAAGAAACAAATTCAGTTATTGTAAGTATGCTTTGCTAAGAGGTTGCATTCTATAATAAAGGCCATGAAGCATTCCATAATGTTTATTCGATAGCATGGACATTAAAAGTATATGGTCTCATTTAAACTGTATGCCCCAGATACGCACAGAGGTCTGGAATCTACTCAAAATGAGATCTGCAGTAGCTGCTGGGAGAATAAGATTATCTTGACAGCACTTTCAACTCTGAGCAATTAAACAACTTTCTGTGCCCAGCACTGTCCTCAACATTTGGAATAGAGGATTGGGATAGAAAGAAGATAAGTAGACTCAATCTCTATTTCTACATCTATTTCTAGAAGTTCCACCCTAAAGGCTGAATTTTGGCTAAAGGGCAAACAGCATCCAACAGAATAGCAGCAGGAGTCACATGTGCCCGCCCCTCCAGCCTCAGGATGTGCCATCTTGCATGTTGAGCTTTCTGAATCAGGAAGCTGCTCACCCTCACTGAGCAGGTTGAGCTTGTCTGGGTTCCTTCCCTTCCTCTTGCACCCTGACTTCCTAGGGAGAGAAGATGGACTTGATGGGAAGGACAGAGCATGAAGGTGGACTAGGACACATTTTGTGTCACCCCTCCTATGGCAACAAAATTAAACAGCTTGTGAAGACCAGTTCTGTAGCTCATGAGCACAGAAGAAGGAATTTTAAAAAGCTGATTCCAGGAATGAATTAGTAATGCGTTTCTGCTGAATTTTTAAAAGTTGTACTTGTCACATCATTCAGTGGTCATTCCCCTCTTGGATGAATCTACAAGATTTAGTTTTGTAATTCACAAGAAATTCAGTTTCATGGAAGACTCTGTATGTCAGAGAACACATAGGCCAAGATAGTTCTTTCTAACACAGAGATAAACACCTCCCTCTAGGCCACCACAGCCTCCTGGGGACTCTCCTGGGACACCATCCTGCCTCCAGATTCCACTCAGCAGATGGTACCAACCTATTGGAGCCTACTCTGCTTCTGTCACACATTTATTTCTCACCATATCTGAATACTTGGACCTCTAAGAAAATGCTTTTGTCATTTTCTTCCATGAGGACTGGGTACCATTGCATCTCTCCTGAGGACCTTGGGCACCAAAGCTCTGGGACTCCTCCCAACCAATAATGGCTAGGTGAGTCTCTCACACTGCATCCCTTTGACAATGACTTTCCCTGTTCAACATTTAAGAATCCTGAGATTACCTTGGGTTCTACTCAGCTCATCCAGGATCACTTCCTATTCTTAATATCATATCATGAACAAATGTGATGCTATCTAATCTCTTACTCCCCCCTTTTAGATCTAAAATGTCCCTCAAAAGTCTTATGTGTTCAAAGGTAGGGTTTTGTAATGTGACTGGATTGTAGGAGTGATGTGGCTAATGAGTATTAACCCAATAATGAGTTTCTAGCTGAATGAGCTATAAAATTGGATCTAAATTTTTCCCAAAAGCTTCATGTCTTTGGGTCATTGGGATACCATATTCATTGGTGGATTCATCCATTGGCCAGGTCAGTGGCTGAGTATGCTGTTGAGAGGTGGGCCTTGTATGGAACAGGCAGGTCACTGCAGGTGTGGAGTATATCTTCCTTGCAACTTCTTCCTTCAGCCTCTACTTCCTAACTATCAATATTATAGGTAGAAAAGCCAGCTAGACATGTGTAGGCAGATAGAGAGGGCCGGCCCTTGAAAGACTTGCAAAAAAGAGGATCCTTCTGAAGGTCAACACCATCAATGAGAAACTACAGTACAGGCCTCATTCTCCTCCCAGGATGGAAGGTCAAAGTCTGGATCCAGCCCCTCCCTGGAAGACAGCAATTTCAAAATCCGCAGATAATGGGCAGGACCTTGAACCACCTGGAGGAGTCTCCGGACAAGCAAGACCCTCTAAGGCTTGATTTCTCATTGGACCTATTCAATCGAAAGGTTGCTGAAGTAGCTATGCTTGTCATTTACCCATTGGTTAGTCACAGTTTGCCCATTTCTTTCAAATCTTATTGGAAGCCCCCACTGTACTCACTGGTCAACTGTAAACCATCTACCTTTTTTGAATCTTATTGGTAGCCCCCTTTTTTAGACCCACCTCACCTCATGGCTTTGCTCCATAAAAGCCCTCTAAAAAGTGAGGTAGGGGGGTTACCCACTTTCCGGGTCCCCCCTTCTCTCTCTTAAGACAGAAGCTTTCTCAATAAAATTTTCCTACTCAAACCTCCGTTGTTCCTAAAATTCATTCTTTGATTTTTAGAGAACACGAACTCGCATTTCAGGTGGAGAATTAAGCCTTAACTCTCCTGCGTCACTATAAGGTAAGCAGTTATACTCCACCAGCAAGCCCTTCCCTCATGCTATTTCTATGTTTAAGTCTCCTGGACATGAACTGAAATTTCTGAAACTGTGAACATAAAATGCATCTCTTCTCCTTTAAACTTCAGGGATGGCATTTTGTCTCAGCAATAAGGAAGTGACTAAAACGTGCTGTGAGGAAGTGAGGCCTTGTTGGGGAAATAGGTGCCTGGGGCACCCTCTGGAAGGGTATATCTTGTCCACAGCTCTTTCCCTTTCTCTCACCTTCTTACCTGCAATGCAAGAGCAGCTTTGCTCCTCTATGCCCACCCACCATGATGCTCGACCTCAACTCGAGCCCAGAACAATGGAACCAGTTGACCATGGACCGAAATCGCTAAAACTGTGAGCCAAAATACACCTTCCTTCCTCTAAATTGTTCTTCTCATATATTTGATCACAGTGACAAAAACTTGACTAAGACACCATGTAACATAACATATTCAGGGTGCTAAGACGGATGTGTTTGGGGCCCAAGATTCTGCCTGTCAAAATAATCAAAGGGAAAGAGACTCAGAGGGGAAATCTCACACAAAAAAACACAATGCCCAGCCAGGCGTGGTGGCTCACGCTTATAATCCCAGCACTTGGGAGGCAGAGACAGAAGGATTGCTGAGTTTGAGGCTTGCCTGGGCTGCATATTGAGCTGAGGGCCAGCCTGAACTACAAAGCAAGACCCTGTCTCAAAAAAAAAAAAAAAGAAAAAACCACAATACCCAAATTTGTTTGATAGGACAGACAGATAAGACAGGAAAGAGCCGCTGGTGGGAGATTTCCAAACAGAAAAGGCAGAGGACAAGCGATCAAGAAACATTTCATTTCTTCCTCTTAAGTTCTTTCATCCTCCCATTATTTCCATTTGCCAAAAGGCAGAAGCTTTCCCCTTTGTTTATGGCTGCTGGGCTGATGTGCTAATGACACAGAATGTCTCTAGTTTAGGAAGTGGGGGGAGGACAGATGAGACAGGAGATAAAGCTTGCCTTTCTCCCATCTGCCACAGGCCTACTGGAGCTGTCACTTAACCTCATTCTGCAAAGCTTTTCCTCGAATATTCCACGAGGATGAGGCCATCTGCTACACTGACTGTAATTAGTTGCACACTTGTATTTCTGCTGCCATTGCACTCTGTTATTATGTTTTATTTAAAGTATGATGTATGCCTCTCTTCCTGGAATCAAGCTTCCTACAAGAATGGTACATATTTTCATTGCCTGAGAGGACATGCTATGCTTAGTGGCCACTCAAGTAGATATGGAGTTGGCTGGTAAAAGAATCTGTGGGTGGCTATGAGGCCTCTAGTATCCTCTTACGTCCTAGGAAGAAGGCATCACAGTAAACAGAAAATCAGTTCCAAAAATCCTGGGCAAGTTGCATGGGTTTATAAATCAGGAGAGGCTGGAAAGGTTGCCCACTCCCTAGAGGAGACAGAAAGCAAAAGGCAGAAATGGGTTCCTAGACTGAGCATAAATACTTCTCACTATTTTGTCTTCAGAGAAGAAAAAAATGCTTCTGGTGGGAGCCAAGCAGAGGAAAGAGCTAAGACTTGACCATGGACTGAAACTGCTAAAACTATGAGCCAAAATATACCTTCCTTCCTCTGAATTGTTCTTCTTATATACTTGATCATAGTAACAAGAACTTGACTAAAACACCATGGCACAGGAGAAGCAAAGGCATCTTTCCAGGGAGGAAGGCGAGTGTGAGGATAGCACAGGCCAAGCATTCAGTTCATAGAGTAAACAGGTCTAAAAACTAGAGAAACAACTGCATTTGCCGATCTTCACTGGTGTCACCCATTTTCACTGAGACTTTTTTTCACTGTGGTCCTAAAAATGGCCTATCCACAATTAGCAGGCAGAAGAAAAACACTGGGAAGTTTTTCAGTTAGAATGTCCTCAAGGAAATCAGCTGCTCCCAGGTTCTTGCCCCATACTCCTGTTTTCTTTGATGAGAGTGTGATCAAAGATCTCCTACTTTCCAACTGCCACATTATGTAGAACATTTACTTCAAATGGTGAATTGATAAGCCTTTATCATCCAGAGTCCATAGTCTACACTAGCATTCACTCTTCCCATTGTATCCTCTGGGCATGCATGCCTCAGCAGGCTGTTATCATTAAAAGCTTTAAAATGTTTACCATCACTATTCTATGGGTTGGATAGGTATATCACATTTGTATCTACCAGTGAATCCATTATTATAGTGTCATAGAGAATAGTTTCATGACCTTAAAACTCTTCTGTTTTCTTCCTGTTCATCCCTTCTTCTTCCCAACCTATGACAAGCATTGATTCCTTTTTGGTTTATGTGCAGTAATGGAAATGGAATCCAGGGCCGTGCACATGCTATGCAAGGGGTCTACCACTGAGCCACACCCCAGCCTGCAACCACTGATCATTCTCCTGCTTCCACAGTTTCACTTTTTCCAGGCTATTATTTAGTTGGAACTGTATAATGTGCAGTCTTTTCTCTTAGTATTATGCATGTAAGGTTTCTGTGCATCTTCGTTCTTTCAGCAGTATTTGCCAAATGCCTGCTGCGTACCACCGGAATTCCAGGAACTAGGGTGCTGGGTGGAAAGATGACACTTTCCCTTACCCTATAGAGCTTATATTCTAAGAGGTGGGTAAAACTGATAAATAAGCAAGCAAAAGACTAAAATGTAATGCTAGAAAGAAATAACACACAAGCACATGATAGTGAGGGATAGGGTTGGATAGGGAGTCAGGAAAGGGTTCTCCTTAAAGGATTCCATTAGGCTTCCATTGCCACACCCCAAAGCATGGAAGGAAGGTTTTTTAGGCCTTGTGTAAATTCTGTGTCCACCCAGGTTCTAGGGATGGCGGTTTCTACAGAAATATCAGTTGTGGGATTTTTTCAAACTGAAGCTGCTCCTCTGGTCTTTTCTGTCACGAGGTATGTCGGGAGCTGATGACATCAAGCAAGGAGGCTGCAGACCAGTGTAACACTATTTTTGTCTCTACAAAGATTTTGACTAGGAGCCCTGAAGAAGACCAGAGGTGGGGGGAGATTCCTACTGCCATATAACCCACACCTTTGTGACAGGCTACCTCCTCAGTGAACCAAGCTGTCTATTTGCATTATAGGGTGGGATTTTATTCTTGCTGACAGCACAAAGCAGGGTGTGTGTGTGTGTGTGTGTGCGCGCACACTCACACATGCATATGCACGTTTATGTGTGTGGCGGAGTGTGAAATACTATGCATTTGTGTGCATTTAAAATGAAAAAGGTGAGTTTCATATAAATGTAGAAATGAATAGATAGTATTTCTAAGTTTTCTCTGTACTTCTAAGTGCAGTAAATACAAAAAGTATTCTTAGTTTCACTCTTCACTGAAAAAAGAGCCTGGAGCCACTGAGGGGACAAGAGTCTGGGGCTGTCTCCAGCCACCGTAAACTATCAGAGGCAGCTGCAGAAAGCTCCACTGGAGCTCCTATCCTAGTCTATGGAGAGATTAACAGGATCCCAGTCCACATCCAAGGTATTTCCAGATCTCCTGTGAATCACAGCAGTAATAGTCAACTTGTAGCAAAGAATTAGTATAAGCAAAGCTCTGATGCTAAGTATGTTCCATGTATCTCTCAATCTCATAACACTACTGCCACATCAATAACATCCTTAAAGGAAGTCTTAATGTAAATAAAGCTTTGTAAGCTGTTAGTAGCAGAGCTGGGAAGACATGCATCTGATCACACATCCAGTATCAGTGAATTCATAGGACTGTACTTGGGCTCCATCTCTACCCATGGCAACACAGTCTTCCCATTGCTGGTCTAAAGAACGCCTCCTTGAGTGATTGCTCAGGGACCTGTTAAAAACCACCACAAGCACCTTAAGCAGTGCCTTCATTCTGACTACTGAGAGGAAATATTTCTAGAGCAACTTCAGTCTGTTACTTCGTGACACATGAGTAAGCTTGGCCAGCCTCTGTTTTTAGCCTCCCTCAGATGCCTAACTTCTAACCAACCTCCATAGAGTAGCCTCAGCAAGAGGAATACTAAGGTAGAAATCTACTCTAATCTATTCTTCCTTAATAATCAATTATCAAAACTTACCTATCCTGGGCCGGAGGGTTAGCTCAGTGGTTCCAGCGCCTGCCTCGCAAGCATAAGGATCTGAGTTCGATCCCCGGTTACCACATATAATGCTGGGCATGGTGGCTCACACCTGTAATCCCAGCACTCGGGAGGCAGAGACGGGAGGATTGCTGAGTTCGCGGCGGCTTGCCTGGGCACCATAGTGAGCTCGGGGCCAGCCTGAACTACAAAGCAAGACCCTGTCTCCAAAAAGCAAAAAACAAAAAAAAAAAACTTACCTATCCTAAATATAGACTAATGGTTGCTCAAGGCTGAAGATGAGGAACAAGGAAATAGGGAGTGAGGGAGTGGCCACTAACAGGAATACCTTTGGTCTGGGAGTGTTCATGTGCTAAGATAGTAGAATAGTACTGTGAATATTTTAATAACCATTGAGTTGTATATCTTAAATTGGTAACTCGTGCAAAAAATCAACTGAACTTTAATAAAGTCATTAAAATACAAAAAGCCTGACCTGTCTTGTATTCCATCCTTTCCTAGCTGTTGAGTGATGAGTTTGGGTGAATTTCAAATAAGCCTATGACTTCTTTGGTATTCTTCCATTGACTAGATGGAATTCAGTTGAATAAAGTCGTGACTTAGTGACTCTGTCCTAACAAACAGAACAAACAGCCCATGACATGAACAAGAGAGTATAGTTTCCAATCTAAACTCTAAAAGGATTGCACATTAATTCTTATCTCTCTCCCTTGGATCATTCATTCTAGAGCTGAAGTCTCCAACTCTCTCATCCCTAGAGCAGCATACAAAGAGGTAAGCTATGGTGGAGGAAGAAAACCTTCATATGCATTTATATCTTCTCCCCATGGCTTGAATTACTGCCTGAGCTCTGTCTCCTGTCAAATCAGTAGCAGCATTAGATTCTCATAGAAGCTTGAACCCTACTGTCAACTATGTATGCAAGAGACCTAGGTTCCATTCTCCTATAAAAATCAAATACGTGATGACATGATATGGACTAAAGGGAATGATCCTAGTGCTCAGAAATATACTTATTGTGTATTGCAAAGATATACTATGAAAAAACAAAGCTAAAAAAATACCTCTCCTCTCACGTGTCTGTGGAAAATTCTTTTCCTTGAAACAGGTCTTTGGTCCCAAAAATAGATTTAGGTGTTTTAGATGGAAGCTACCACTTGCTGGTGAGGACAGCAAGACAATGAAAGACCGATGTTATGAGGAACCGAGGACTCCTGATAAGAGCCACAGGTACATGCCATCCTGGAAGCAGATTTATGAGTCTCATCCGAGCCTTCAGATGACTGCTGCCCTTCCTGGCACTTTAACCAAAGACCCATGAGATTACTTGAGCCAGAACCAGCAACTAGGCTGTTCTCAAATTCCTAATCCAGTAACTGTCTTACACAACTAAGTTTTGGAGTAATTTGTTATATAGCAACAGACAACATTAGATACAGTAGAAACTTTTTTTTTGTTTGCTTTTTTTTTTTGCTTTTTTTTGGAGACAGGGTCTTGCTTTGTAGTTCAGGCTGGCCCTGAGCTCACTATGGTGCCCAGGCAAGCCGCCGCGAACTCAGCAATCCTCCTGTCTCTGCCTCCCGAGTGCTGGGATTACAGGCGTGAGCCACCACGCCCAGCATTATATGTGGTAACCGGGGATCAAACTCAGGTCCTTACACTTGCGAGGCAGGCGCCGGAACCACTGAGCCAACCCTCCGGCCCCAGTAGAAACATTATTAACCAGAATCCATTCAATTTTACTAGTAACAATTAGCTAAAGATTGGACAAACACTGTCCAGTTAAGGCTTTATCCTTCCAGAATAACATCTTACTATTTTAACAAAGGAACTGTGGAGAAATGGTGCCTCAATTCAAAAGCACCATGGCAGGGGTGAGCACAGCAAGTCTGGGGGCAGGCCCATGGGGAGATTATTTTTAGTTATTTTCTGTGGCTTTATGATCAGACCTGGCAGCCGGCTGCCTGCTCTTCCTATAGTGTGCCTCTACCCATTCCTAACATGCCACAGGGATACAATCCCAGTCAGATGCTATGTGGGCTAGGACTCAATAATGTCACCTAGTGACATGAAAATGCTCCTTTCTCTCTAGGGTTTTCATTTCCTTTTCTTCTCATGGCAAGAGTTCCTTTTACTGTATCTGACTTCCCAAGAATAAAGGTCAGTCGCTCTCTGCTTTATCTCTTGTCCTGAATAGAATCTTTCTATTCTGGGTAAGTTGTGTCTTTGCTGCCTGCTGATTTTTCTTTTTTTCCATGTCTTCTATCTCTTTTGGTATTTGTTGCTGTTATAGTCCTTTGGAAATCCTGACACTCTACTAAGAATTTAATGAAAATTGGAGATTGGCAATTACTTTAGAATGTTTCTTATGTATGGCTGAAACTACCAAAGAAACTACTGGTATGTCCCCCAAAATAAGACCTAAATGGGAAATAAACAAGCTGTAATTAATAACTGGTGGTTAACATGGTAATGACCAGTGTCATGTAGATTAGACCTTACTAATTCACTATTCTCTTGCACATTAGGTACTCTGTGTGGGAAGGAAGAGAAGAATAAGCTGATTGGGGCTGGCATTTTTTTTCTTTCTCTACTTAGTTCGTATTTTCAGGGAAAGACAGCCCAAGCACACACACATCTCCACCACCACCGCCACTGAAGCAACAGAAAGGGAGTACACTTGTGCTATGGGAAAGGGGGTCGGCTTCACCATTCACAGGCCTGGAGGGGAGATGCTGATTGCCCCCTAAGTCAGTCCTCAACTCAAAGGACACTCCTCTCACCCATGCTGAGGGTAATAAATAGGTACAATAAATGAAAAACATTTGTAAGTGGGTAATAAACATCTCTCAAGCACAATAATTCCTTTGCTATTTCTTTGTCTGCTATGCATACATTCAAGATTCTTCTTTGTCTTTCACAATTGCCCTGAACCTCCAGGTATGGATTCCAAGTTTTGAATTTTGCAGGTTCATTTGCCACACCTCCTCTAGAGACCATAACTATACTTCCAAAATAGAAGTTGAAGACCTTCAGAGCACTGTAAAGAACTCACAGGGGCACCCACAAAATTTTAGACTTTTGAGGGAAACCTAACAATATTTCAAATGGAAGGCTATTGCACAAACTACTAAACTGGCTTTGTTCTGGGCTCAGCATTGTCTCTATACTCCTGATAACACTGCATTTTTGAGAGCCAGGGATTTGGTTCAAGTGGTATTGCACCTACCTTGGAAGCAAAGGGTCTGAGTTTTATCCCTGGTACTGCAAAAAGAAAAAGAAAATGAAGTTGTATTTCTGCAAAGCTGAGATATTTGTGGTCATTACAATAAAAACCAAGCATCACTCAAAATTCAGTGTAGCAACAACAACAAAAACAAAAGGATGGGAGGGTCTAATCTGATTCCAGAATTTGATAAATTGCATGGTATGCAATAGTCAACTTATCTCTTTATTAATTATTAGTTAAGAATGAAATGATATACTATTTTTTCTTCTAATTTACATTTTCCTAAAGGATTATAATTGCTAGCTATAAATACCTACTTAGCTAATGTTGTTTATTTATTTTAAGTTCTTTTTTTAAAACTGATTTTATTGGTACATTTTATGTACATGTTATGATCCTAATCAATATTGAGAATTTTTACAGTACATGACACAACTTATTTTTTCCCATTCCCCTGCAACCCCAAATCCCACACTCCCTATATATATGTAAACTTTGTTTCCTTTGATGCCCTAATGCTGTTTAAATCCAACTACTCAATAAAAGAAGCTGTTAGGTATTTCTTTTGGCTTCAGGGCACCATAAAAAAAAAATCTGACATACTAGGAAAGCAACGAGCTGAGAAAGTTTGCGAACTTCTGTTTCGGACCAGTGTGAACTGGCCCCGCCCCTTTCAACTAGCCACTCCCTGCTCTCTCAGTCTATGCCTTTCCACAGTGCACTGAGGACTGTTCACCAAATTTGCTGGGCTCGCTCACCCCAGGGCTTCGTACATGTACTTACCTCTGCTGGAAATAGTCACTGTCCTCCCCTTCATGTGTGCTCCCAGGTCACCTGCAACAAAACTTGTCACTGTAGAACTTGTCACTTTGAATTACATTCATTTGTTGATATTTTCCTCTAGCCTGTGAGGTTCTCGTAAGCAAGGAACAGACCTTACTCACTTCTGTGTACACAGCGCTGAAGATAAAAGGTTATATGAGCTACTAGGAGGTAGGTTTATCTAGAATTCTGCTGGCTACATGCCATCTCTTGCCTTCTCTTCTCCAAATATTACTCTTATCTCCAGCTTCAGTTGTATTCTCTAAACTGAAAGGACAGAGGTCAAACATGTTGAAGTTGACTCCCTTCCTTCTGGAAGTACTGCTTTGACAGAAGGTTATTTATGAACTGGATCGTGGAGGTTTGGGGATATTCTGGCCCCATTTCAGAAAATGTACATGCTGGGACTGGACCTGCAGTGGGGATCTAGAGCAGAATACCAGGCTAGGCACATCTGCTTGCAGGCAACAGAGACCCCTAACATCATCAAGGAAGACTGTTTCTGTTGTGTTGTATTGTGATCTACTTTGGCTCATTTTGGATCAGTTTGATAGGCTGATTTGATTCTTTATTTAGCTGGTTGGATCACAGCCTTATGTTTGTTCCACTAGCCTGGAGCAGCATCAACACATTCATCCCAAGGCAAATGGGCTTCACCTCAGCGCTTCCTCTGAATTCAAAGCAATACTAGTGGCCAATTCACAATGGACCTCCCCACATAGCTCCATTGTTAGAGTATCAGAGTTCCTTCTTCCTTCTTCAGGACCTATCTTCCATTACCAATTAATCACATGCCCCTCTTACCTCCAACTCAAGGGCCAATGAAGGGGAATTTGGTTGGTCCAGATGAGAAATGGAGTCTATGTTTGTACAGGATTTTGTAATAGCCCACAACCTAACTGTGCTTCAGTCAATGTCTACTGCTTATTCAATCAGCAAAGGGCACCTGTATGGAGATTCAGTGAAAAAGGGTCCTCATAAGGGAGTTGTAAGAACAGTAAGTACCCTGAGAATTTGTTTCTCAGCTCCATGTGTTCTTTACTGTGGTGTAACAGTAACTAGCTATTTAACACTAAGCTACCAGCAGTATTGTTTCTTCTGTTTCAGGATTCATCATCCTGAAACTGTCAGTTTTGGTTTACGCTCTTATAGCATTCAGACATTCAGTGATGAAACCACTGGTGTTAAACTCATCATGTAACACATTAACAAGAGAATTTTGTTTCCTAGAGCAAATTCTTTTTTCTCTTGGAACATTAGTTGAATTGCTCATGAATGCACAAATACGTCTTATTTGTCCAAACAAAAGCCAACAGCTGAACTTCATTTCTTAAGGTACTGCCTCCCACCGAGTATCCAAGATTCTACAGTGATTTATGAACTTGAAAGTTTCAGAACTCTGAACTGTGGATCAATGTGCATGATAAATGAATCAATGATGTGGAAAAAGAGGACTCTTTAATTTGAACAAAGAAACTCATTAAGTAAAGAAAAATGCTTTTAACTGGTATGTCCAAATAGTTGAGGACTGAGTACTTTGTCCTTGACCTAAATTGGTAGATACTTTGCAAATGTCTAGACCAAGCTTGAATCTTAAAAAAACAAAAAACGAAACAAAACAAAAAACCCTCCTAAGATCCAGGTTCATTACCATGACAGTCTATGAACTCTGAAGAATGAATTTTGCCTTACTTTTCCCATGAATCTGTTCTGTCGACCCCATCATGATCCACCAGTGATTCTTTGATGTTTTAAGGTTATTTACTAATCTCAATTTCATCAAAACTGCTTTCCTTTCCTAGAACTTCTCCTCTTTTCTAATTGTCCAAAAGAGTAATCCAGAAAAGTTCCTCAGACACTGCATGATCCTCTAATTCCCACTCTTCAACTTCGAGATTTCCATTGACCCAGCCTCTCACCTAATACAGCTGACTTCTGTCCTCCACATGCTCCTAACCTTGCCTTTACTAGAAGTACCAGGAATACAGGGTTACACTCAGAAACTTTAAAAATCTAGCTATGACACTTACACCTGTGTGACTTTGGATGAACTACTTAGCCATCTCTGCCTCAGTTTTCTGATCTATAAAATGAAGTAGATATGGTGCCTACTGTATTAAGTTGTAAGGCCAAAATGAGCTAATATGCACATAAAGTACTTGAACTAGGCTTCACAATTAATAACGTTGCCATTTTATGTTTACTTGTCTCTACCTCACTTAATCTTATCCCTACCTCACTCAACTGTAAACTCTATAAGGAAACATATAGTTCATTTCTGTATTCCCTTAGTCCATAGCAGATGCTAGAAAATACAAATTAGAATTTTTACTTCCTGAAGACAGATACACATATTTCTTTTCTCCCTCCCTTCCTCTCTTCTTTCCTTCTTGACTACCTGACTCTATTCATTCAACAAATATTTACTAAGCCCCATGTATGTTACTTCATACACTCTTATTTGCTAGGAGCATGTAACTGCACAAAGCGCTGGATTAAGAGTTGAAAAACTTTAGTTTTGAACAACTTCTTTTAGTGTCTGGATCTCTCCTGTAATAGCATGAAAGCTATCATAAGACACCAATTTATGGAAAGCACTAAACATTCACTGAGTGTTAAGGATCTATTTTTCTACCCTCAATTTTTTTGAGTAATTCCAACCAAGAGCCACTATTCTGATCTGTATTTGCATATATTTCTTCACTGAAGAGTTGGAGAAAAAATTAAGTGAAAAACAACTTTGTGGGGGCTATGAAAAACTAGAACCACTGGGAACATCCTTGTGTCCTGGAGAAGGACTCAGCAAACAGCATTTTCCAGTCAAATGACATTTATTCTCAGTAACTGTAACAAGTACTTCTCAGGAATGCACAATCAAACTTGGGAAGACTGGTTTAAGTAAATAAAACTAAGTGAGTTTCTTCATGGTCACACTTCTCAGTTTTTAGTAAGCTAACATGCACCACAAATCTGTAAGACTAGGAAGTTGGAATCAGGTAATGCTCCTATTTCCCCAAAGTTATCAACTGCAGAGCCCTGTCCCTTCAAGTATCTTGGGAAACTTATTTTCCATGGTACACACTTTAGATGTGCACAGTGAAACTAGTATAGTCATCTTTCTTATTAACAAACATTTGAAATGAGTCCCAGAAAAACTATGTAATTTACTCCAAATGGCACAGTCAATCCATGTGTCCAGAGATATACTTTGAAGTAACCACATGAATGTCATCTTCTTTCAAACTCTCAGGAAACAGAGGTTTAGCTCCTGAGTTAGTCGTTAAATGTTTCAACTATAAATTCCAAGAACACAAGAAGAGCCAAAGCAAAGTCTAAAGAAAATAGCAGCAGAGTAGAAACTTAAGCCCTTTTTCATTGAGAGATAGAATGGCCTCCTGCCTTCTTTGGTATAGAAGTTCCAAACCTAACCTTTCCCCCCATGCTCTTCCTGCAAACTCCACCCTGTAAGAACTGAGAAGACAGTCACCTGTGATTTGTCTTGTCAGTGGAGTGTCATTCTTCTTCCTCGTATTCTGTAACACATGCACTGTATTTAATGGCAGTACTCACTAGCTTCTTTAGACATATTCTCTTTTCAATCCTGTATTACAAGATGATAAAGAAAAAAGTCTGCTTCTAATTCCATACTATAAGTTTATATCAAAACTTGGTGTCAGAAAAATTGACAGCAATCACTTAAATCTTACTATAAGTTAACACATGTCACTTCTCATGTCGTATAAGCTGTCACAGATCAGGCTTATACTGTTCTAACAAACAGACCCAAATATCAGTAAGCACAAGTTTCTCACATGTGTTCCATGTCTCACCCAGGTGAGAGAAATGCTGTGCTCTACCCTCACCCAAGACACAGGTTCATGGTGGTTTGATGGCCTCCTCACTTGTTGGGGCTAAAGAAAACAGTGCTGGAAATCACCTACACACTTCTGAACCAAGGCATGAGATCTCCTATAGGTGAGAAACTTTTTTTTTTGGTTACTTGAGATGTAGACTATTTCAACTCATTATTTGGCAAAGACCACATACCTAGTTAGATAACCAAAAAGAAAGAATTAGATGTGAGTAACCCTAGAATTCTCTACCACAGCATGAGTTAATTATCTTAGTTAACTAAAGTTTTTTTCATAGCGATGAAGATTGACTCCAAAACTTTTACACTGAGCTATATTCCTTGGCCCTTTTTACTTTAATTTTTCAGAGTCTTAAAGGTATTGCATATGTAATAGATGCTCTAAAAATTAGTGAATGAATTGAAAGTCAGAGTTGTTTCAAAAAATGGGGAGTGTTGAATGAATTTCAGAATTCTAAATCAGTTTTGTTCTTACTCTATGACCTTGAATAAACTCGATCACTATTCTATAGCCTTAATTTTTTCTTCTGTAAAAATAAGAGATCAGAAGATATAATTTCTGAGATCTCTTCCAAAGTGAACTATTCTAATATGCTACAATAGAGTAAGAGCATTTGCCCCAAGAGATACCCACTCTTTCTCCATATAAGAGATCTTGTTAACAAAACCCTACCATACTTGGTAGAATTATCTCTAACCGACTAGGATTTTTCTCCCTAGATAAATGGAGAAGCCACAGAGAAGCAAATAGTACAGAGAGAATGCATCCAGAAATAGCCTTTCATTTCAAGCCAGAGTCAAAGAGTAGCCGTTAGCAGTCTGGAGATGTCTACTTTGCTTTTGGGAGATGCCAAGGTTATCTCTTCGATCAAAGAAGATGTTAAGAGCAGCACAAAAATTTTTTTTTTTAATATTCTCTGAGCACTCTCCAGCCTGGGCCTGGGCCTGGGCCCAGGAACCGTTGCTATTGTAACTGAGATACTAGGACATTTGGCAGTGTTGTGTTCTTATCTGGCTGGGTGCAGCTCTTTATTTGTTAAAGCCTCCAGCTCTTTAGGCCAGAGTTCAATATATTAATTTATACAGTTAGTTCCACTAGACAGAAGAATACTCCCAGCTTCAGGGTGACCCAGTATGCAGCCAAGATATTAAATCTGAAGCCTTTGTGTCTTCTGTCTTCCTATGCCTTTAAAGGTATCTGGACCATGCTTGAGAAAGGTCAAGATCCAATGCTTTATTCCTTCCCTCTTCATTGTTCCTCTTTTCCTTTATTGCCCCAACATGAATTGTACCTCCAGTGTAATTCAGCCAGATTACATTACCTGAGAAATAGTTACATGAAAGCTATGTGTTCCCATGAATTAAATAGGACCTTACTCCCTATCTAGAGAGACTATAGAAGTCCTTGGGAGACAGACATACAGGCCAACCATTCCAGGAAAATAGCATGTTCAGAAATCAAGGTAATACACAGGGGTATGGAGCTGGTGGTGGCTTTGCTACTTAAGAAGCTCACTTGTAGTTTTCTAGAAAGGATCCCTGGCTTGGCCTAAAAGATGTAGGCACTGGGCTAGAGGTGCCAGGGTCCAAATAGAATGGGTTAAAATAACATACTATGTTTCATAAGATTCAAGTACTTTCAAATGGTTTGAGTACAGAGTAAGAAGAGGTGTTGAGGGAAGGGGGAATAAAGGAAAGTGCTAGGTCACAGTTGACCTGAAAGTAATTCTCTGAAAATAATTTAAGCTATTAGTCCTTCCCAAGGGTGTTCAAAGGATTTCTGAAGACCAAAATGCCTCTTGATGTCCCAAGATGAATTTAGTATTATCAGTTAGGGTCTGAGCAGAAAACAGCACACTCACATTAGGATAATTCAAGGATGTATTTATTTTCTATAAATAGAGGCATGTAGGAAAGCTACAAGAAAAGTGCAGAGGTCAGGAACTAGAGGAGATATATATTATCACCAGGCTAGCAGAATAAGAGGAGGGAGAGGTTTCTTTGAGGAACTCTAAGAAGAAAATTGCATAGGATTATAGCTAGAGAGAGTTCAAGTAAATAAAGTCCTTGACTCTCTGTCTCTCCTCTTTCCAATCTTTTGCCAAATTTCTCCATAGGCTCAACTTAATATTAGAGTTCACTGCCACTGTCCATATAGATAAATAGAGGGATAAAAGAGAGATACCTTGTATTGTGTCTAAGTGTCCCTGTAAAACCTCATGTAGTTACAGGTCGGGCTTTTCAAATGTGGCTGGATCTAGATTGTGTGATGCTGAGTCAAGGGTGTTTCATTACTAATTTAGTCTCCTGATTGGTTTGGTGTATTTCTGGGAGTAGATAAAGGCAAGCCCCTCCCTGCTCTTGTCCTAAGGGCAGGTATTTTGTATAGAATATAAGGGACAGAAAAAAGTTTGGTGGGGATGCTTGCTATTTGCTACTTCATTGCTTTGCTGCCTTCTTCCTACTAGAAACTGTTTCTCCTCTGCAAAATCCCTCTGCTATGCACCCTGCCTTGGAGCCAGCTAATTGGCTAGACTTGAAAAAGGCATCTACAAACTGAGCTACAATAAACTTTTCTTTTCTTTAACTTTGGATATAAGGTATTTTGCCTCAGCAACATGAAAAATAACTAAGATACTTGGAAATTTGGTGCTGAGTTGGTTGGTACTGTTGCTGGCCAGAAGGTGCTTTTCTTCTTCATACTTACCTGAGTATTCCCTCCTTCCTCATGGTCTTTCCCTTCACACTGAATGCAAAGCCTATCTTTCCCTTCTTGGCAGGTGGAATATACTCTATGGGGTGAAAGATAAAATGGGCTCAGACTACCAAAGGGATGATATTTTTCAGGCTACTGCAAGAGAGAACACATTCATTAGTGAAGAATGCTCAACAATAGACAGGGGTTGTGAAATTGTAGAGAGGCAGGTACATAGATAAATCATGTGAACAAATAGACTTTTTATCTACGTCATATGGAGAAAGGTGATTCTTAGTGCTTAGTCATGTAATGGAGCACAGAAAGTGATAAGATTTCTTAACTGTCACTGTTTTCCAGAGCTTAGGGCTTGGGTAAAGTTAAACAATACTACTTTTCCCTTTGTTCAAGACAAGTGAATATTATTCATCCCTGAACAACTGATCATAAATATTCTGAGGGGAAATAAAATCTAAGAATCAGTCTCTCAAGGTCTCTTTTCGGTGTTGTTCCCACAAAATTAGTTCAACTATCCACTGAGGATAGGCAAAGATCAGTCCTTTAAAAAAGGTATCAGCATCTTACATCAAAAAAGAGAGATGTTAAGGTATATTGTATTAAAGAACCAGGGTTGAACCTTGAAGGTAACCCCAGTCTAGTGACTCAAGGAGTCAATAGAGGAGAACTGCTGGCTAATGAGCACTGAGTTTCCTGGGTAAGGCTACAGACGCTCTAGGATTATTTTCCACAGACTTTGTGGCTTCACATACAAGGGCATGAACGACCTGAGCTTTTCTCTAGGCTCCCTTTCTTGGTTCACACAGAAAAAAACCTAGCCTAGGCCTTCTGACTGAGATAAATTGTTTGGGATTTACATCAAGTCATTGGACTTTTCCCCTAAGGCTTCTTCAGTTTCTAGAGAAAAGGGGGCTAGAGCAAGGAAACTTGAAATCTCACAATAGGGATCTGTGTGGTCAGGTTTTAGTTTCTCATGACAGCAGATTAGGTGGGAAGAAGAAGAATGGTAAAAGTAGTAAGAAATATTGCAGCCAGATATAGAAGACAACTGGAAGAACTGGAAATTTTGTATTGCATATTTAATAGGTGTTTAGAATAACTTTTGAATGAATTAACTTGAGTGACATAATAAGATCTAGTCCAGTTTGCAGGAAGATACTACCAACTGATTTCTCTTTCAAACAGGGACTGAAAAAAGTCAACTAAATCTCTGACAGAGTTGTCTAGCCATCAGTTAGCTGCAGTTTGCACAAAAGTGCAAAACTATAAATGTCAGGGTCAGAATCTGGCAAAAGGAAAGCGTGTGCTCTGGACAATGCACAGATTTTTGGTGACAAATTTTTTTTTCTTTACAGTCACGCCTTCTTGTTGAAAATAATTTCAAAGAAAGATTTTGTTGTTGATGTTGTTTTGAGACAGGGTCTTGCTATGTAGTTCAGACTGGCCTTGAACTTACTATCTATCCTAGATCTCGAACTGGTGATCTTCTTGCCTCAGGCTCCTGAGTGCTTAGATTATAGGCACTTACCTCCACATGCTGAGGTTTCTTAAACACAAAATAAGGAAAGACTCATTAGATTTGGCATGATTATGACGCAGGAGAGTTAAGGCCTAACTCCCCACCTGAAACGCGAGTTCGTGTTCTCTAAAAATCGAAGAATGAATTTTAGGAACGACGGAGGTTTGAGTAGGAAAATTTTATTGAGAGAGAAAGCTTCTGCCTTAAGAGAGACAGAAGGGGGGCCCGGAAAGTGGGTAACCCCAGGATTGCTTTCTTTAGGGGGATTTTATGGACCAAAATCACGAGGTG
>PVIC010026499.1:0-24476 GCA_004025085.1 Thryonomys swinderianus | reverse complement strand
CCAGCAGTGTATGTGGTTACCGGGGATTGAACTCAGGACCTTGCGCTTACGAGGCAGGTGCCGGAACCACTGAGCTAAATCTTGTGCTTACGAGGCAGGCGCTGGAAGCACTGGGCTAAATCTCCGGCCCGCAGATTGATAATTTGATTTCTTACCTGTTTTGCTTCTTTTCTTTCTTTGTGGTTTTGGGCCATATCGAGGTTCCATTGTGTAGAAAAGAATTTTGGGTTCTGAGTGAACTAATTTGTGGGTATATTTGAAAGTTTGCATAAAATGGAAATTATTTTTGTCACATTTCTTAGCAACAGTTAAGCATCATCAACCAGATAGCTATGCATCATTAAAAGTCACTTTATTAGTCCCCGGGGGGATGATAAAGCTCATAGGCTATTCCAAGTGTGAAGAATATTAAAATGCAATTAGAAAGTTGGGAGAAAAGGCATTAATGTGTGTGGTTAACTTGTGTGCGTGGAGTCTGTCTGTGTACTCTTCTATTTTTGCTTTCCTCCTGCTTCCCGGTGGATTTAGCAATGCTTCAGTCCAGCAGGACACGTGTGCCCTGCTCATTTCTCTTTCCACGACCATGGTTGGCTCCCCGGCCTTTCCTCCATGCAAGGGCCACTGTTTCCTGAGGGCTTATTATATTCTGAGATTTTGCATCGTTTCATTTCCTCTTCATGACAGTGCGACATGGTAGATTTTTTTTTTTTTTTTTGAGACAGCGTCTTGCTTTGTAGTTCAGGCTGGTCCTGAGCTCACTATGTAGCCCAGGCAAGCCTCAAACTCAGCAATCCTCCTGCCTCTGCCTCCCGAGTGCTGGGATGACAGGCGTGAGCCACCATGCCCAGCACTATGGTAGATTTTTTTATAAGCAATATCTCAAAGAAATTGTGGCCCAGAGAAATTTGTGACCACAAAACAGAATCATGATTTAAAGTGAGGCTGACCAATTCATAAATGCACACAAAGGCCAACAGGACAAATTGTGCAGAGACGTTTTAACACCATGAGTAATAACTTCCATGGGGAATGGTTTTGATTTTCTGTTTTGCTTAATTCAAGACCCTAAACACAGGAGACACCTCAAAATATTTATTCTACAGCATAGTAAGGATCATAAATTTTAGTGAGGTCACCTAAGGCAAGAGATTGGGAATGGCAAACACTGATTTAAAAAATCTGAGCTATCAAGTAAACTCATGATGTGGTGAAGGACAAGACGGTGGCCACTGTCAGCGCCATGACGTTTGTCCTGCGAGCATGTTTGCGTGCGTGGATCTAAGAAATGCATTTCTCCCCGCGGGAGCTCCTGTGTTTCCTTGTCCCTCTGACCACTGCCTTCTCTGAGGTCTGAGGAGGTCGGTCTGGACGCTGTGGTAGAATAGCATTTCCCATTTTACTGTCTCCTGTGCTGGATGGAGCAGAGCGAACCCAGTGCTCTGAGCAGCAGGAGAAGCGGACGCAGAGGCTCAGGGGAGGGGGGTCAGGCGAGGGTGAATGGCACAAATGAATCCATCAGCTGGGCACCTGCCTTGTTTTATTTTATTAATCAATTATTTTTTTTTCCTGAGACGTAGCCCAGGCATTAACTCTGGCTGATCACGCTCCAGGATCACAGGAGGGAGGGCCGGAAAGACGTCTCCCAGCCTCCGCCCTGCTGGTCTGTGCGCGTTTGGACGGCGTGTGCTCCTCCGCACAGGCTCCTGGCAGCGGAGCTCGGGTGCTGGCTACACACACTGCTTTCTCTGCCACCCGTTCCTCCCAGCCCTGCACCCCGCTTTTCTAGAGGTAGTAGTGATCCTGTCCCTTCTCTCCGCCCTCCCAGCTTTCCTTCTTTTGGGGCTCAGGTGAGCTGGGGGCAGCGTATCTTACAACACAGGGGCATTTAACACAGACGTGTCATGTGGGGTCCGAGGGACACTGGGCTCCTCTCTAAAGTCACCTCTGTAATGCCAGCTGTCTGATACCTCACGCGGTTCGGGCTCTGAAACCCGTGAGATACACAGTAAGGGAATTTTTAAACTGGATGTGGGAGCACACCTATAATCATGGCTTTTGGGAGGCTGAGACAGGAGGTTTGCTGAGATCAAGGGCAATTTGTGCTGTAGAATGAGTTCAAAGCCAGCCTGAACTAAACAGTGAGAGCCTGTCTCAAAGAGGGTTTTATGGGCCTCAGAGCTGAAGACTCGGTAAATGAGGGAGTCTTCAGGCCCGTTTGAACTTGCACAGTCACAGGACAGTGCGGCAGTTCTCTTTCATCTAGTCCCTTGGCACCAGAGAGCCCCGGGGTCCCCGTCCGGCCCTGGCAGGAGCACTGCGCGTGCAGCTTCTCTGCAGCCCTTTTCCTGTCTCCCCCCGCACTGTCCTCCGGGGAGCTCTCCTCGGGGGCCGCGTGTGTCCCGGCTCCCTGGGGTGGGGGGTCCGTCCCCTGGGGTTACAGCCTCCCTTCGTGGGCGCACGGAAGCCCACCACTGGGAAGGGCAGCCTCCCGGCAGGCACAGCAGGAGCTAGGGGCACAGGCTGCTCCCCACACACAGCCTTCACCGCAAGGGGTCCTCGCCTGCTCTTGGTCCAGTGGACGCTTCAAAGAGGGGGTGACAGGTCCCCCGAGGAGGCCAGCCACGTCACCGGCCCTGGTAAGTGCTTCTTGCCCGCCCAGGAATCCATTTCTTGAAGAAGTACAGGTTAGATGTGTGATGAGGAGCGTTATTTTTGTGAAAAGCTAATGAGGAATAATTAAACAATAAAGGAAGAAATAGATTTTTGAGTTAAAGCCTAGATTTTCACTTCGAAGGAAAGGGAAACATGATCCTTCTTGAGAGAACAAAATAGTAGCTTCACTGAAAACCTTCTCTACAAAGAAAATAACCTGAGAATATTCAGTTCTCTTATGTGTCTTAGAGAGCAATGGAATATGTTAGAATAGGGAAACACAATTAATATGGGATATGGCTTTGTTCATCTTTCAACCTGTGGGAAGACTAAGTGATCTTTTTCTCCAAAAATGTATCTTTTACATTTCTTCACTTGTAAAACAAAGTAAATATACAAAACTACTCCATATTCAGTGAAGGGAACCTGAAAAAATGCGATGATTAAAAAAAAGTGAAACAGAGCTTATGTATATATGGGGTGGGGGTTGTAGGGTAGGCAGGGGAGTGGGAAAAAAAATGGAAATTAAGTCATGTCATACACTGGTACAAATATTCATTGATTGTGACCATGATGTGTATATAAGATGGATGTATCAATAACATCAATAAAAATTAGGAAAGACTAAGTATTATAATATGCAAAGAGCATGAGCATTCAGTTCAGCATTTATAGAGCTTGTGGCCATATTAAGCAGGATATCAGATGCCAACACACGCACCCCCAGTTCCTGTGGACTGTAGTTCTAAGCGGAAGTACTCGCAGCAGAATGGCTTCTTCCCCTTCGCCTGGCAGGGGAGGAACCAAGGGCAGCCTCATTTCCTGGGTGTGTCTCCCACACACGCTGGCGGGGGATCTGGGCGCAGGAGGAATTGTTCAGGAGAGTCACACTGTCCAGAGCCCGTTGGCACGGCTGGCGGAGCACAGGGCACGCTGGGCCTCAGCCTGCTGTAGCTGCCCTGCTTCTGGGATGAGCGCTGAGCTCCACGTCCACCTCGTGGCTGCGGGTGGGTGCGCTGGGTTAACTCACGGTCAGCTCAGAGCGCCCAGCCGAGCCGGCTCGGTGCGGTTCTGGGCATGGAAGACTTGAGAATTATTGCCCGTGGCGTAAAGGAGAATTGCAGGAGAAGACTGTATGGTGCGGACTCTCCTGGAAAAGCCAGTCTGGGCTGGTTTTCCTGGTAAAATCGCCTGTTCCGCTTGTCGAGGGGCTCAGGTGCTGGCCGTCGCCTGGGGTGGCTGCTGTTGTCCGGGGAGCTCTGGTCTTGGCCTTGAGTGTCCCTTCCTGGCCACGGGGCAGACCCTTCCCCACGCTGGTGGGTGGAGACTTTGCAGCTCCCGCCCTGGCGCCTCCCAGTGACATCCGCGGTGCCGACTTGCGTGAGACCTTGGGGTGGGCTCCAGGCCTCCAGCCGGACTTGGGGCCTCTGCTGCTGGATGCAGCCCCTCAGCTGGACTTCGTCTTTAGTAGGTGGACAGAATTCTCGGGCTCTTCTGCATTGACTTTTTGGTGAACGTTATAAAATAATCCTATAAATTATGTGTCCTATTTAAATCTGTTCTCTCATAAACACTGACTATAACACTAAGGGAGAGGTGAGTTAATTCTCTCATCAGAAGAAAGGGGAATACATCTCGGGCCAGCAAACAATGGAAGTTCATTATACTCAGGGAAATGAAGTCATTGAAGACTAAAGCAACTGTAGGGAAATTATGTCTTTCAGTGTTAAACAAGTAATCATGTAAGTATGCAAACAGGAAGCAATTTACCTGTTAGAGAAAAACAGCTTCATTTCAACTAATTTATAAGCAAGAAAGCAGGAAAATGGTATCTCCAGAGTTTGGAAGGAGAAAAAAATTTCACCCCCGGAGTCTATATCCAGCCGAGCTGTCATTAGAATGTCAAGGTAACAGAAAGATATTTTCAGATATACAAAGACCATTCAAGTCTGTCTTCTGCATGAAGAGTGGACTTGCATGCATAATCTATTCAGACACAGGAGTGACACAGTGGGAAGAAAACGCTGGTGATAAATACTAATGGCTTAAGCCTAATTACCGCACTTTTAAATTTTAAAATATAGTTACAAAATGAACTTGTGATTGTAATTCATGAGAAAAACTATATTATGCCAATAATATAGATTAATAATTTAGCAATAACATCACGGGAAGCGTCCCAGGCTGTGTCACCAAAAACTGGGAGAGAAAAGGAAAGAAAGGTAGTGAACACGATGCAGATTTTTACATTATTCATAGATGACTGAATAACATACTACCTAAATATACAAATAAAATTGTAGAAAATAAAAAATGAAATGTTTAATAGTTTAATAGTTAATGTTTAAGAGTTCTTCCGTCTGTGACAGTGAAGGCCAAAATCTAATAAAGATGTAATATCTGGAATGATATAATTTCTATAAGAATTATACATCATAGAGGACCTACCTTTTCAAGTCCTATGGCTCCACAAAGAAAAGCTCAAATTCTAGAGAGTAGAAAAACATGTTTTAATACAATTTCGTAAAACTATACTTACCTAACAAAAGGAAAATGAAATGCAGAAATAATAAATTTAGCCAATTATTGAATTAAATAGAAAATAACTGAAATTGCAAAACATTAAGAACACTATCTAAAAACATTCTGTAAACACAATGAGGATTTAATGAAATTGAAAAAGGTGTTTCCACTTGAGAGCAAAAGAATGATAAATAGAAACAGATACAGATATATCCAGATGTATATGTACAGTAATAGTAAAAGCAACATTCAATAGACACCTTTGCATTTAGCCTTAAGAGGAGGGCTCAGCAGGAAGAGGTGAAGGCAAAAATACATATATGTATATTTTTAAAACATTTTACGGTTTTAGTTTTTGAGACAAGCTCTCGCTTTTACTTTAGGCTGGCCTTGAATTCACTTTGTAGCCCAGGCTGGCCTTCTGCCTCAGCCTCCTGGTGCCAGGATTACAAGCCTGTGCCACCATGTGTGGTTTAAAAAAGTACATATTCTTGAGGGCACATAGGGAATATGAACCACAACAGAAAGGATTAATGGAGATGAAGAATAGTTTTAAAAATTTTTGCTAGTTGATAAGAACAGTTCTTTAAAATGAATTATTTCCTGGGAAATATGTTATCCAAACTATCCTTGCATCTTAGAGAAAAAGTAGCTTTTTTTTCTTCCTGAGAGATTTTTTCTGGGTTGCACGAAATTTCACCTAAATCCCCAACCCCAGGCTGAGTGTTTCTGAGTGAGCGAAAATCTAGTGTTGTGGGTGGCGCTCTGTGGCCTCTTACCGTAGAGAAGGAAACGGGGAAGGCGTTTATCCGGCCCCTGTGAGAGCTTCCCAGTCCGCGCTGTTATGCTCCGTTTTCCTAGTTACCGCAGAGGCAGACTGTCTGCTGCTCGTTAGTTGAACAAGATGTCCAAATACAAGCTCACACCCAGGACCCCTCGCCCCGCTGCGCCTCCTCCAGGGATTGAGAAGAGTCTGTTGATTTAGAAGCCTCGGGTGTTTGGGAGGTGACAGGATTGTGGGGCGCAGAGGACTTGCTGCAGGAGTGGGCCTGCTTGGGGGACCCCTGGGGATGTGGAGGGGTGGGTCTCTCCCTGGCCCCTCCCTTCTCTGTCTTTCTTTTTTTTTTAAAATTTTTGCGGTGCCAGGGCTCGAACTCAGGCTCTTGTGCATCCAAGGTTGGTGCAGTACCTCTTGAGCTAAATCCCCAGCCCCTCTTTCTCTGTCTTTTACCTTGTTATGTGTTCTCTCTCTCTTTATATACAGTTGTAACCTCCTGCCAAAGATAAGGTGAGTTGTAACATGCGTTATTATACATGATGCCTTATCAAAAGTAAATAATCACATGATATTGGGCCTCCACTCAAATTCAGTATCAATATCATAACATTAATTAGTAAGGGTTTATAAAAATTTGATTTTCCCAACAAAGAAATGCTATATATTCTCAGTAGAAAAGAACATACTAGGTAGAGTCTCCTGAATTCAAAACTTGGCCTTTTATAAATGTAGTTCAGTTTTTTCAAAATAATGTATATTAAAAATATACTCACACAGGAATACTTATATAAGTTATTTATTAAAGGCAATCATTTCATGAAATACAAAGTTGCTAAATTAAAGTGAGTTTTGCCATGGAAATGTTACTCAGCCATTAACTACAGCATAGATAATATAATTTAGACTTAATGATTTTAATAATTGATTAGTATATTAAGGAAAATTCCATTAAAGTTGCTAATAAAATCATTTGATCTCTAGTTTCCTTTCAGGAAGAAATGGAAGCGTAGGCTTTTCCTGTCATTTTGGTAAACTTTTGATCAATTTTTACAAAGTGCTGCTTCAGATATATTCCCCAGGTGGTGGGTTTACTTTAATGGATTTCTGGATAGATTGAGATCAGTGGAAGAGCTGGCCGCCTGTCATTTTCTTCTCCAGCTAAAAGCCCTGGTTTGTTTTACAGGAGAATTGTATACACATAATGTCACTCAAATATCACTCAGTGGAAGTAAGCCACTTTAATAAACATCTAATGAAATTAGACATTTCAGTTCCAGAAATCTCTTTATGAATTTTTGTCAATTCTTAGATTTTAGGAGCACATACTGTATTCACAATATTATAGCTGGAAAAAAATCGCACTTTAGTTTGATTTTCTACTCAATCTTGGAAACCTTTTTTACCACTTCTGTTAGAATGCCCTCACTTTTTTGTTTAAACTTGTGTAATAACGAAGATTACTTATTTCCTGTGGTGGTTCTTTTCTTTGTGAGTTTTATGTACTTGATTTTTTTTTTTTTAAATTGGAAATAGTGCTGCATAAGCGGTGGTCCCTTTTCCAGCTGTCGTTCAAATACTTGACAGCACTGCTTTTGGCCTGCTCTCCAGCCCTTAATATCCTCTTCTCATTTTCTGGTATGACCCTCTAAGCCACATACAGCATTCTAGGTGTCATTTGTTCAATAGAAGGTCCTGGTGTATAGCAGTTGGTCCATTACAGTTGTTGATGTATAGTAGTTGAAATAGCAGGTAAGGGTGTATACGAACATAATCTGTACTATGTTCCGTCTCACTGAGTTTGAACTTAGCTGAATTTCGTGGACATTACCGCTTTCTGTCACTGGAACAAGAATTCAGGGATCAACCAAGATTTTCTGTTTCCTTAAATATATTTGGATTTCGATCCGATCACATTCTTTCTGATTTGTCACCTGCAAATTTCACATGCATGCTTTCCGGCCACGTGACACTGTTCACAAAATGCTCGAGTGTGAGCCATTGAGCTTGGGTTTCATGTGCGTTTCCTCGTTCGCTTTGCTCGGCGGATTGTAACTTCCGCACTCGGGGCTCGCGCACGCGCTCTGTGGAGACAGGAGGGTGGACGGGGTGACCCCGCAGGCGCGCTGGAGGTCTGCTTCCGCTGGCAGTGAGCTGGGGGAGGGGGGCAAGCTACGTAACCTGTCTGTGACTCTGTTCGTCTGGAGGCTGGGAATGCGCTCACACCTCAATGAGCCGGTGCTTAGAAAGGCCAAATGAGGCGCTTCGTGTAAACCGCTTTCACTAATGTTTGGCATTCACTATGTTCGCTGCGTTTCTTCCGGCACCTCTTCTCCCGGCCCCCCGTTAGCGTTCGCCCCTGTGCGTCCCCAGGAACCTCCTGTGCTCGCAGGCGTGGCTTTGGAGGGAGCAGGGCGGGGTGCTCGACCTGGGACTCGGAAGGCGAGGCCCGGGGCGGGGGCGGGGCGTCCCTGGGCTGCTCTGGGAGCTGCGCCTCCCTCTCCTTTGATCTTCCTCCCTCCTCTCTGCCTTGTGGATCTCATCGCACGAGCCGCTTTTCCTCGGCCTTGGCCTTAGGCCACGTACTTTGCTCTGGGGCCCCTGAACTGTGGGCGACAATGTGAGCCCGCATAAACCTCTCTTCCTCTAAATGGAGGTGTCAGGGGCTATGTTTCCATGATGAGAAAGCCACGAAGACATTCCCCGACCAGCAGCAGGTCTATTTTATGCTCTTTTTTTTTTTTTGCTTAGAAAACAATTGGATTTTAGCCCCTGCGGTGATAACACACCTGTAATCCCAGCCCTCGGGGAGGCAGGAAGATGTGTTTGAGCACAGTCTGGACAATTTAGCGACTTAGTGAGACCCCCTTCTCAAAATAAAAAGCAAAAAGACCTGGAATGGTACTCAGTGTGTCGGCTCCAGTATGAAAAATGAGATGAAAAGATCCCACTGTGTCCACGTCCCGGGGCCGTCAGGAGCACCGAAAGTACGTATGAGAGAATGGACTGATTCTGTTTCTGTTCTGCAAAGGGCGTTGGGTTCGATACAAAGTCCGAAGCTTGGCAGCTTCTGGGCACTTGGCTTGTGCCGGTCACGTGTGAGACGGTGGCTTTCTTGTCGCCCGTCGCTGCAAATAGAACTTCACTCCCATCATCAAAGACAAAATACTGGTATCGTAATCACATTGGGAACTTGTTTTGTTTTGGACATAGACATGCTTCACAAAAGCTGAGGCTGATTCAGTCTCTGCAGTAAGAATGTAAAGAAACCACTAAGTGTTTCCTTTCCCTCTTAGGTCTGCACAGAGATGTTAACACCGGGTTCCGCGGCAGAAGCGGGGTTGAGCTGGCTCTGCCTCTGTTTCTCACACACACACAATGTATATACATTGCATATATATACTTATACAATGTTTATATATATATAATGTGTATGTATAATATATATATGAACATTCCTCTGATCAGATTGCTTAAAACCAGACTTTATTTTCGATTAATACCTTTTTCTTGTGTTCTGGATTCTTTGCCTTATGAAACTGTTATTTGTTGAAGAAATTTTGCTTTGAGAAATATTTCTAAAAAGATTGTGTTTTTGGGCCGGAGGGTTAGCTCAGTGGTTCCGGCGCCTGCCTCGCAAGCGCAAGGTCCTGAGTGCGATCCCCGGTAACCACATAGAATGCTGGGCGTGGAGACTCACACCCACCAACAATCAACACCGCATACCACAATGCCGGACGTGGTGGCTCACGCCTGTCATCCCAGCACTCGGGAGGCAGAGGCAGGAGGATTGCTGAGTTCCAGGCTCTCCTGGGCTACATAGTAAGCTCAGGGCCAGCCTGAACTACAAAGCGAGACCATGTCTCAAAAAAAAGAAAAAATATTATACGAGTAAAAATAGCGAATTGTTGTCTATTTTGTTTCTGGTAGATCTCTGGATCTGTATTAACATTCCATTTTAAACAATAAGGTAAGTCCTAGGTCTGAGCTCAGTAAACTCTGTCCTCTGTTGATTACAAGGTAATTCAGTGAAACATTGAGCTATGATGCATCTCCTGTGTCCTTCCCGAGGGCTCTGACCTCTGTGGCGACTGGCGCCACGCCTCGGACACCCGGCGCCACGCGCAAGGTGCCAGTGTTGACCTGGTGACAGCAGAGGTGCCGCCACGGTGTCCTGTGTTGAAGCTCAGGAGCGTCGGGTCCAGTCTCTGGGCTCAGGGTGGTGGGACGTGGTGGCCGTGCCGGGCAAGCGCTCGCCAGGCTTCGGGGGCCGATGACCCCGAGGTCCAGTCTCCGGGAGGAAGCAGCCTGACACGTGCAGTGGGCATCGCAGGCCCTGCCCGGAGAGACGGTCCGCAGGAGCGGAGCTGAGCCCGGCGGAGACGCGGGCGGCCGGGGATGCAGACGTTCCGAAAGGGCAGCGGGCTGTGAGAGTGACCGGGATCCTGAGGTCGGAGCAGTCGGGGCTCAAATCGTGGCTCACCTGATGGCGCGTGATTGACTGTGTACTGATGCGTGAGAGGCACGCGTTCGAATCACCCCTGCCCGGGGCCCCCGCTCTGTGCTGGGCATGAAGTGCTCCCATCCTGCACGGCCCCGGGGCGGGGCGGATCCCAGTGCTCCCACCGCAGGCAGCCTGTCCCCACCCCCAGGGCAAAACATGTCTTGCTCATGTTACCCAATAATCTCACCGTTACTTTTTAAAAAATTTATGTTCCTTAGGAAGCATTGGCATATGTACATACATTTACTTTAGACATGAACCAGAGATTTTATGCTATCTTTACAAGAAAAGATAAACGTCTAGTATATTTGAAATCTTTAGTTTTTTGAAAGAAAGATACAAATCACCAGCCTAAAGGACATTCTGATCACTGAAAGATTTTATTATAACTCTAAACAGACAGAAAAATGGAATATTTTGTTATAGTGCCATTTGTTATTTTGTTTTTTTGCCCCATCCTTTTCTGTTACTGCTTTTTAAATTACTAAAATGACTTGCATCTGTTATGATCTTGGGCCATCATTCTTTTTATAGTCAACATTTTAAATTTATTTGTGATCTCATTTGCTGTTTTACTTGGATTTTGCTTTTGTGATTATCTAACTGCCTGTTTGTTATTTAGAAGTCTGGAACTTCTTTTAAGAGCTAATTTGCATTTTTATGTCCTTAACACAGAGAAACTACTAAAAATAAAAAAGTATTTAAAGGTGAGCCAAGCTCAGTTGATCTGTGCTTTTGAGTTACCACCTTTTTACCTCCTGGAAGCTTCTGAGTTAGACTGCATCTCTGTAAAACAGGAGAAGGTGCTTCTGCTTATCTTTTATTTATTTAGTTTTTTGAGACAGGGTCTTGCTTTGTAGTTCACTCTGGCCCTGAGCTCACTATGTAGCCGAGGTAAGCCTCTAACTCAGCAGTCTTCCTGCCTTTGCCTCCCGAGTGCTGGGATGACAGGCGTGAGCCACCACGGCCGGCCTTGTGGTGTGTGGTATTGATTGCTGTGGGCGTGAGTCACCACGCCCGGTATTTTATTGTATGTGGTTACTGGGGATTGAACCAGGGACCTTGCGCTTCCTAGGCAGGCACAGGAAACACAGCTAGATCTCTGGCCCGAAAGTGGAGACTTCTATCCATTTTAGGTATAGAACTGGAAGTTATAGAAGCCTTGGTTGAAAGCATGGAAAATGAAAAGATGACCCAGAGACAGAGAGCAAACAGTAGTATATAAAAAAAGTTTTGTGAAGCAAATTTGGAGGAATCAATATAAAAAGAAAATAGGGATATGCTTGGACTTGAGCTGCATTGCGATGAGGACTCAAAGGTGAACAAAGTACACAGAGCCATCTCTGGGTCTTTTGGGGTCAGGGAAGGCAGACAGTGGCATGTTTATAGCTCATGAAGCCTAAGGAGGGTTTGCCAGGAGGGGCCGACACAGACAGGCCGGCTGTGGCTGCGGACAGGCCGCTCTCCGTCCCGGAGGCCTCGTCCCCGCCCCGCCCCCGGGCGCCGGCTCTCTGGAAGGCCTTGCAGCGCGCCGCGGAGGAGCCTGCCCTGGCGGTGGGGGCGCCTCTTCCGGCTCCTTGCGGTTGCTGCCGGCCTCACGCTCCTGGCTCCGCGAAGCTCCAGCGGACGCTCTTTGCTGGCGGGTGGTAGAAAGCCCTTTAGGGTCCAGCCCCAGGAGAGAGACTGCCTTCCCATGGAAGTGGGTCTCAAGGAAATTGTGCGTCATGCTCTTCTTACGGAGCCGCTTCGCATTCCCCTCTTTATGCCCTGTCGCCAGCCTGGAGCTCTCTCTAGGGTGGGGGTGGGGGAGATGACAAAGACTCTTCCTTTCTGTTGTGGGGATACTGCTTTCATCTTGGGGCTCACGGCCTGGAAGACAGTGTCTTTGTCCCATTTGTTCCACATCTCCCTCTTCAGGTCTTACGCGCTCGGACACGTGGTACCGTCACATCTCTACACATGCTGTGAGCGGCAGCGTGGCCAGTCGAATGCTCTGTGGCGTGTTCTGTGTCCCTTGCGGTCAGGACGAACCAGCTTTTGGTATTTCACGTTCAGCAGGAGATATTTTGCAGCCTCTCCTGCGGAGTGTTGATCTACAGCGCACCAAAAGTGTTAATATTACAACTCAGAAGAGGCAGTGAGGCTTTGTTAAAATTTTGTTTGCATAACCTTAGGAAGTATTTTAAATAGTATTAACCACTTTTATGGACTAACTTGTATTTCCTCAGTCCACCACACATTATTAGAAGCAACTTGATAACTCTCACATTTTTAGAAACCATTTGTAGTCTTTGAAAAATTTGTGTAACCTACATGTTTGTAGTGTTTTCTCTATTTCTCTGTAGTGTTGTACATCCATTAAAATGTTAACCAGTTAGTGCTATGATTAAAATAAGTCAATAATCTGTGTCCTGCTCACTTGAATGTACTGTTAAAATGAGCATATTCTTGGGCGTTGCTGTGGTTAAACCTAAAGGGTCTCCCAGAAGTCTCATGTGTACAAGAGTGGGCTTTGGGAGGGTGATTGGCTCATGGTGGTGCTTTGCTCCTTAGTGAATTAGTCTGTTGAAGAGTCAGTGGCTGGGTGTGCTGAGAGGAGGTGAAGCTGATTTGCAGGAGTATCACTACGGCCAGACTTGGAAAAATACTTTCTAAAATATTAGTGTATGTTTGTGATACATAAGTGCCACTGCAAGGGTGTGTGTGTGTGTGTGTCTGTGTGTCTGCGTGTGCGTGTGTTTTAAGACAGGGTCTCGCTTTGTAGTTCAGGCTGGCCCTGAGCTCACTGTGTAGCCCAGGCAAGCCACGAACTCCGCAATCCTCCTGCCTCTGCCTCCCACATGCTGGGATGACAGGCGGGAGCCAGCACATTGCAAGTGGGTTTTTGTCCCTGGATTCTTTTCTTTCTTGATTTTTGTGTCCTATTGCACGAGTGATCAGCTGTCCTTTGCCGTATCTTTGTGCTGTGCTCTTTCTACCGTGAAGCCAGCTGACCATGTACTGAACTCACTGACACCATCAGTTGAATAAACCTCTAAGTTGTAAGTATTGGGAATTTTGCCTCAGTGACAGGAAAGTGACTAAATCCGTCATAGAATATTGTTAATAATTAATATTTCTGTTGATTTAAAAGCATCTAGGAAAGCATAATAACGCAACACTAAGGACGTAACATCTACTTCATATCCATTTAACTTCCTGTCTAATTATTCACTGAGTTTTAATAGTTTTCAGTGTTTGAATATACAAAAAAATGCAACTGACTTAAACAGACTGACAGCTACGATAAATGATTCAGTAAAGGAAAACATTTGCATAGGGACCCATGGGAAGAGAGACACAAAAACAAAATCTACATGTTTTGGTTTTCTCCCTCTCCAGAAACGATGCATGATGAATCATAATTTTTGTATGAGAAAAACACAAATACCAATTTGGAAAAGTTGGTACATTCTACGAGGGAAAACTTTGATGATCTAACATTACAAAGTTAATTCATAACCTTTCTCCTGTTAGAATTTTAAAATGTTGTCAGGGAGTAATTCTACACACTGTTCTAGTAACCAGGCTCATGTACCAGGCATCCTATGCCCAAACATGAAGTTCAGTGAACAGAACGTACACATAACACTGTGGCCCCAGGCAGGGATGAGTCTCATAGGGTTTCAGGCTCTCAAACTTTACTGCTTCGAGCTGACCTTTAGCACAGCTTTGAGAACGCTTAGTTTAAGGTTTTGTTTTCTGGCTACTGATCGTACTTTGTTTCATTTCTCAGAAGGGATTCAGTATTTGATAGATGGCTAACAGGCTCTCTGAAACATTGAATGATGCTATATTTACAGTAGAAAACTTAGTACTTCCAAAAGTCTTATTTCTTCTTTTTTAGACAGATGCTTCTCCATGCATTTCATAGTACCACAGTCAATATTATCAGGCCACTTTGTCTTGGGTGTAGTTCAGGTTTGGTTGATCTTGCTAGCCTCTGAGCTATTTGAAGCAGCTTTCTTTAAAACTTAAGAACGTTATCATTACATGTTTGCAGTGCACAATGACTACATTTTTCCTGAGAAGTTGGCATGTGTACCTAATGCATTTTAATTCTTTTTATTTACACTTTGTTTCTTCTCTTTTTCCCACCTTCTGTCTCTTTGTTCACTTCCCATCTGCAATAGATCTGTCTCTGCTTCTTATTTCTTGTTCTTTAAATTATTTGTCCTGTTTCTAATGTAAGAGAAATCAAACAATATTTAAGCTTATGTATCACTCAACTTTACTGTCTCAAAGTGCATCTATTTTTCTACATGACTCAAACTTATCCTTCTTTATGACAGAGTAGTACTCCTTTGTGTATAAATACCACATTTTCTTTATCCGTTCATCTGTTGCTGGATATACAGCCCATAAAACAGTTACTTACCACTGTATTTCCATCATCTGAACAAATGTGACACATAGAAATTATTCTATCAATAGTTAGAAAATGAATAAATGAATGAATTTGTTTACCACTGTTTGGTATTTTCATCTAGGCAAGGAATCGTGCTCAACAGAGACCAGAAGAGCCTTAAATAACTGTTCTATGATACATTTTGGAGTGTCAGATGATTGCAAGTTGCTCGTTTTCTGGTTTTCTGTAGGTATTAGCAACAGGCAGTGATCTGTTCTGAGGTTTTGTGTTTGACTGAGGTTGCCTCCCTCAGCTTTCCATAACTGGTGAACCGATTTGCCATGATTTCACCCAAGAAAGGTCCACTTCCTTGTCTTCTAAATTTATAGGAGATTAGTTTAGACACCTATGTGCCGTTGAATAGATTTGTATGGCAGACGTATTTGATTGCACCCTGAGAATTATTGGTGCCACTGGACCTTTCATTCATGTTAGGAGTTTCACATAAACAATAAGATAGGAAGTTGCACGGTGAACAAAAGCAGATCACGGCCTCATCTGTTCACGAAAGTGTCTCTGTCTGGTTAGGACCTGAAGGGCTGTCACAGTGCGCCGCCATGACAGCCAGAGAATGAGAGGCGACGCGGAGACAAGACGTAGTTCAGTCGCCGAGGGGAACTGAGGGGCTGATTCGAGTCTCAGGAAAACAGCAGTGAGCTGAGATCTTAGCAGTTTTTTATTTGTAACTTGGGGACGTAAGAACAAAAATGTACGAGAAAAGCATTTGTAACACCTGTGGATAAATTTTGGCCATGGAACAGGAAGAGAAAGAGATGGCCTGGCATGCGATGTGCGTCACCCCTGTGCAGCTGAGCTTACTGGCCGGAAGTTCATTAGAGGGCAGGAGGAACACAGGCCCAAGCCGACAACTCCAGGAGTAACTTCCTCCCTGTTGGCAGTCCTGTGGGGGAAGCGTTGTATCTCAGACTGAGAGTGATGGACAAACTCAGCTCCCTCCGCAGCCCAACATCTGAAAAAAGTCATTTCTGGAGGACAGTAGGATTTCTTCATTAACTTTTGCTTCTTCAGAGGCATGCACTGATTCCTTGCAGGCATTCCTTCAGCAAGTTTTTTTTTTTTTTGTGGTACTGGGGATCGAACCTGGGCCCTTGTGCATCCAAGGTTGGCACAGTACCACTTGAGCTAACTCTCTAGGCCTCTTAAGCAAGTTTTTTATGACAGGTACAGGTGGTCTGGTTTTGCCTGGGCGTCTGCCTGGTTACAGCTGCTGGGTGAACACGCTCTGGTTCCGGTGTCTGTTATTCTATTGTCCTCCCCTTCCTGGCTCGACTGCGATTTCCCCCCACTCATACTGTGCACATTAGCTCCCTCGTATCCCCCAGATGTTAACGATGATCCTTCTCAAGTAGGTGTGAGTAACATGGCAGAGTGAGGCGAGAGTCCGGCGGCCTGGACTCTGTATGGAAGCTCTGGTTTCCCCTAGAAAGCCCCAAACCGCTCCGCCGGGCCCGTGGATGGAAGATGGCTCTGTTCTTCCAAAAAATGACCTCAGAAACGTGAGTGTTCCGTGATGGCCGTGCATTTGAAGCAACTTATTGAAAATGGAATGGAAAGAGCTTTTTCCTTTTTGTCTGCTCTTTCAGTGTTTTGCTTCTGTTACCCGCGTGGAGGAAGCTGGCAATATTGAAGCTGTTGTTCGAAGCTCAGCTTGGTTGGAAATGAGAAAGGCCGTGCTTCCGGTTCGGAGAGGTCTTTCACTTCCTTGGTTAAATGAATTCCTGTGTATTCTTTGAAGCCATCACGAATGGGATTCTTTTCCCAATTTCTTTCTCACTAGGTTCATTGTTGGTGTACAGAGACACTTTTTTTTAAAAATTGAATTCTTTATTGGTACATTTCATATACAGCTCACAATCACATTCAACACTGGGGAATTTGTACCAGTATATGACACGAGTTAATTCTCAGTTTTACCCTCCCCACAACCCCCCACCCACTATATACATGGGCTTTCTTTTTCTTTTCAAGTCATATTTATTTTTTTCCCCTCATTACCTTCCCTTAGCAGATTTCCTTTGAGTATTCCTATTTCACAAAATCTATCATACATTCTGGAACTCATTCACATCTACAGGTTCTCATACCAGAGAAAAGATATGGTACTTACATATCTGCAATCTATTTATTTCACTTATTAGTGTCCTCAAGGTATGTCTGTTTGCACATAAATGAATGAAACTTGTCATTACGGTAGAGTAATACTCCATTTTTATGTGTTGATTTTGTATATCTTGTTTCCTTGCTGAATATGTTCATTAATTCTAGACATGTTTTGGTCGAGTTTTTTGAGCTTTATATCATATTATCTGTAAATAAAAATAGTATGCCTTCTTCCTTTCCTTTAAATGTTCCTTTTAGTTCTGTCTCTTGCCTGTGACTAGAGTTTTAAGTACTCTGTTGAACAGAATGGTGAAGTGAGCTCTATGTGTTGCGCTTGGTTTTAGAGGAAAATCTTCCAGTGTTTCCCCATTTTTGTGATATTGGCGGTGAGTTTTGTGTAAATAGCTTATGTCATTTTGAGGTAATAACTTTCTGCATCTGTTTTCATCAGGGATTTTGGAAATCATGAAGGAAGGTTGAATTGTGTCAAATTCTTGTAATGGTTTTACAGAGATGATCTTGTGGTGTTGGTCTTTGTTTCTTTTTATGTGTTATGTGACGTTTATTGATTTGCATAGGTGGTACCAGCTTCACCTCTCTTAGATGAAGCCAACTTGGTGTTCTTCTTGGATTAGACCAACGTGGTATAATATTTGAAATGGTCTACTGCATTGTTTTGCCTGTATTCTATTAAGTATTTTTGCATCTCTGTTTTTAAAGAGATCAACTTTGGTTACGTCTTCACCTGGATTTGGTGTGAGGACAAAGCAAGCTTCCAGGACTGAGCCGGCAGTGCTCCTTCCTTTCCAAATTCGTGGGTGAGCTTGAGGCAGCATATCATTCTTGACAGAGTTCAGGGGTGAGTGCTCTGGGTCCTTGGCTTTATTGTTGGTAGAGTTTTTATTATTGCCTGTACTTTGTGGCATGTTACTGCTTCATTCAGAGTTTTTATATCTCTTTGGGTCAATTTGTTGATTCATACCTGTCTATGAATTCTACATTTCATCTAGGTGCTCTCATTTATTAGAAAATATATTTTTGAAGTAGTTTCTTATAGTCCTCTCAATTTCAGCAGTTTAGATTGTGATTTTTGTCTTTTTTTTACTTCTAATGTTTTGGGGATGGGTTGTTCTTTTTTGGTGAGTGTCTAAGGGTTTATGATTATTTATTTTTTTGATACTGGGGTTCAAACTTGGGGCCTTGTGCTTGCAAATTAGACACGTTACTACTAGAGCTAAATCCCTGGCCAACTGAAAGAGACAGCCTTGTTTGTTTGATTTTATTTTTTTGGGGGGGGTCAGGAATCAAAGTTGGGACCTTGTGCTTGCAAGGTAGGTGCCAGAACCAATGAGCTAAATCCCCAGTCTTTGGGTTTATGAATCTCATTTATCTTCCCAAAGAAAAAAACTCTTATTTATTGATTTTTAGTGTTATTTTTTTAGTTTAAATTTCATTAATTTCTGTTCTGATCATTATAATGCCTTTTCTATTAATTTAATATTAAGATTACTCTTATTTTTCTAGGACATTGAGATATTTTATTGTATTATTTATTTTGGGTTGCTCAGTTCTTTTAATGTGTGTATCCACATCTATAAACTTCCCCTCTTTGAATTATCTTCATTGTTCCTATAGATTTTTGTTTTTTTTAGATTGCTTTTATTGATACATGTTATACGTATGTTATGATCACATTCATCAGTGAGATGTGCACATGACACATCTTGATTCTAATTTCTCCCATTCCCCTGCCCTTTCTACACCCTCCCCTATATACATAACATTTCTTTCACTTGTAATACCATCAATTTTTTCTTTCCCTTCATTTTCCTCTACTTTCCATTCCCTTTGAATAGTTTCTTCCTATCTCACAATACCTCTCCTACACTTTGGAGCTCATTTACACCCTCAGTTTCTCACACTAGAGAAATGGTACGGTATTTACACATCTGTGTCCTATTTATTTTACTTATAAGTATGTCCTCATCTGAGTATAAATGACTCAAATTTATCATTTTTTATGGCTGAGTATTACTCCATTTTACGGAAAAACCATAGCATGTTTATTCAATCACCTATTGATGGGCATTTGGGCTATTTCCAAGATTTTGCTATTATAAACTGTGTTGCTATAAATATGGGTCTATGTATGTCACTGTGACATGATTCTTTTAATTGTTTCATGTATATTCCTAGAAGGGAAATAGCAGAGTCAAATGGGTGTCCCATAGATTTTGGTGTGTTGTGTATTTACTATCGTTTGACTCTTGAGACTTCAAAAATTTCTTTCCTGATTTCGTCTGTAATCGATTTATTACTCAGTAATGAATTGTTTAATCTCAGTGTGTCTATTCTGTATACTTTTTGTGGTTTCTTTTGCTATTGATTTCTAGCTTCATTCCACTATGATCTAATAGTGTGGAGGGGATAATGTAGGATGTTTTGTAATTATCCAAGCATGGTTTCTGGCCTAAGAAATAGCCTATTTGTAAAAAGTTGCTAAAAAAATGTGTATTATGTTTTTATTGGTTTGATAGATAGCTGTTAAGTCCATCTGTTCCATGGTGTGGTTAGCTGACATTTCTTCATTAGGTTTTTGTCTTGTTGACCTGATGGTGAAAGTTGGGTGTTGAAGTTATCCTCTGTGATTGAATTAACATGTATCTCTTCTTTTGTGTCAAGTAGTTTTTGTTTTAGGATAATTGCGTACACCAAAATTCAGGGCATAGATGTTTATAATTTTTATCTCTTCCTATTGAATTGTTTCCTTTACCAATATATAGTGACCTTTTTGTCTTTTCTGACCAGTTTTGACTTGAAGTCTGCTGGGTCTGAGAAGGAGAGCTCCTCCTGGGTGCCTTTGTGGCATGCCAGTTGGAGGCCGAGTCATTTTCCATTTCTTTCAGCGTTAGTTTGTGACCTTCCTTTTGGATGCAGTGACATCAATAAGCAGTGTGTGTTGCACTTTGGTTTTTGATCTAGCTTGCTTCTTTGTGTCTTTTGACCGGGGAGGAAAGACCATTGACATCGAGAGCTGTTGCAAGGTGTTACCGAATCCTGTCATCACATTACTTTCTCGGTGCTTATACTTTCATCTTGTGTTCACCTGTTCTCCCAGTTAGGTGTGTATTGCTGGTGCTCTTCTTGTCTCTGTTTAGGATTCTCTTAATTTTTTTTTGCAAAGCTGGTTTAGTGGTTATGTGTTTCTTTAGAATTTCTTTTTCACGGAGAGTCTTGTCTTCTTCACTAACTTTGAAGACTGTAGAAGTCTGACTTGACACTTCTCTCCTTTGGGGCTTAACCAGCTTCATTCGAAGCTCTCTTGGCCTTAAGGTTTATGCTGAGAAATCTGTATATCTTATGGTCTTGCCTTCATAAATTACTTGGTGCTTTTCTCTGACAATTTTTAGTATTCTCTCTTTTTGCTGAATTTCTTGGAGTTTGGACAGGCTCTTTTCTGGTTGTGGCTATTTGAGGTTCTGTCTGTGTCTTGCATTTGAATATTGAATTCTTTCCTTACGTTTGGAAAGTTTTCCAGTGTGGGGAAGCCAACAGACCGCGTGGCTCTGTGCTGGACTTAGTGGGGAGGTGGCCAAGCTGTCCACAGGGCTTAGTGCTGGCTCTTTCCGACCAGCCCCTCCGGAAAGCCATACTCAGCCAGCCTAGCTTCTTCTACCGAGGGGAGAGCCATGTGCCCTTCCTGGCTGGTCCTGCGGCTGCTTCAGCTTCCCCAGGGGCTCTGCGGCCAGTCCACGTCACCCCTGCTGCGTCCCTCATGGTGCTTCCCGCGCAGACGCTGTGGTAGGGTGACCCCAGAAATCCTTCAGTGTAGTTTTCCTACGACTTCTGATTCCCGGAGTGTCTCAGTTTAAAACAAGCCCGCCCCCGAATGGCTCCTGACTCATCCCTCCCAGGGAGGGCAGGGCTGCGGCGGGTTTCTTCTCCAACTCGAGCCGGCCCTGAGGGACGCGTCATGGTCACAGCAAAGTTCTGCATTGTATTTTGCAGTTTCCAGTGACCGTAGCATTTTGGGGGCTACAGATGCGGGTCCACTGTTTCCCCCGGGGGTTACTGACACTTCCTGGGCTTACGTTGTGTTTGTAAAGACGAGTCTCCTCCCTGAGAGCTGGGGCTAGCGTTCTAGACCACCTCGTTCTGTCCTCCGTGTTGTCTTCGGTCTCTGCAGGGTCTTTGTGAATTCTCATTTTCCTGTTGACTCTCTTGATTCATGGAGCTCTTCTTTTTCTTTTTGCTGAATTGTTTTCTAGGTGTCTGGATTCTGAGTCCTGGGGGCTGAGCTATGCTGCAGTCTTTGCCATTTCTTCACATTCATATTATATCCTTAAATACTAGTAACTTTTTTTTTTTTTGGTTTCAACAAACTTGGTGAAACACGACCAACAAAACAAATCAGAAATACATATATGTTAGCTTCTAGTTCATGAGCTGAAGAATCGGTTGCTGACCTTGCTCTTAGAACAGGTGACTATTTTGTTTTATTTTCAATCTTATCCATCATTCTTGGGGTCTTCAGTGATAAAGATATTTCTCAGTTTTCTTTTAAAAAGCCAGAAGTTAGCATCAATAAATGCAGAAAAACTTAAGATTAGAAAAAGGTAAATTGAACAGATGGAGATTTTTCAAAGGAGAGAACGTCTACGAAACATGTTCAAGTGCACATTGTTCAGTGCTTCACTCGCTGAGAGCTTAGCTTTGCGGTGCAGGTCCTGGGGGTTCCTCGTGCTGGGAAGCGCAGGAACGACCTCCCATCACTGGGAGTCACACGGACACGCCTGATGCAGATCACACGCACTGACTTCAGAACGGGCATTCTGTTATGCTTTTTTTAAATTGCATTCTTTGTTGGTACAATTTGCATACATCTCACAATCACACATAACATTGGGGAATTTGTACCAATATATGACACAGTCAATTCTCATTTTTACCCATATCCCCACCCACACCTCCCCACCCCCTATATACATGCGCTTTTATTTTCTTTCAGGATCATATTTATTCCTTCCCCTCATTACATCCCCACACCAAATTTCCTTTGGAAATTCCCCATTCTAAAAAGACTGTCATACTACTAGAGCTCATTTGCATCTACCGGTGCTCATATCAATGAGAAGATCCGGTATTTGCCTATCTGTGCTGTATTGATTTCACTCATTAGCGTGTCCTCCATTCATTTATGTGCATCCATTTGCACATAAATGAATCAATCTTGTCATTCTTCATGGCAGAATAGTACTCCATTTTATTAAAAAAAAACACATCATCTTTATCCAGTCTCCAGTTGATGGGCATTTGGGTTATTTCCAACATTGAGCTATCATGAACTGAGCTGCTATGAACAAGGTCTACTATGCTTTAATAACACACGGATGATGACATGAAATGGTGTGGTCAGGTTACAGAAATTTTTAACCAACGGTAAATATCAAACATGCATCAAGGAAAATATCATCATAACATTTAAGTTAATTTTCCCATTCTTTGATATATTTTTCTGAGGCAACTGAGCTCTAATTAGGAATCCAGAGTTTTATAGTCTTGAGAACATTTATGTATGCTTCTAATTAAGTGAGGACATTATCCTGTCTTTTGTATATGATACACCATGCATATATTATTCTAAATTCTTAATCTTTTTGGTGTTGTAAAACTGAAATCAAGATTATTTAGATTATTCATACTCGGCTATTTGCAGTTAGGAAATTATTACTTCCAGTATTCATATTTTCCAGTAATATATTATCATGGAAATGTCCAAAGTATTTAAGAATTTTTCTTCTATTAGAAAGTAAAAGCTTTGTGTTTAAGGAGTTCTGAGCATCGCCTCATTTAAATGGTTTCTGGCCACCGCTTTAAAACTGATCAGAACATCCCCACCTCTTCTGACGCACTTCGCCCTGAAGCCATAGAAGCAGGATATACGAGAATGCGTTGTGTTCTGTAGTTTCATGCAAGGGGTGGACTCTATTAACAGGCTTATTTTCCTCTTGTAATCTTTCAGTGGAAAGATGCTAAATGACCTTGCACGTACTCAGTAATAATGAATTTCATTTACCACATCTTTCGTGAGAAGACGAAATGATTAAATTTAGAAGTATTTAGAACACAATCGAAACTACCTTAATTGCAAATTCTTAGTCAATTATGATACACTTGATGACAACCTAAGGGCCATATAGTTGTGTCTATAGTTCATCTAAAAATAATGATTAACTTCTATAAGTTGAGGTAACCTTGATGAGAAAATTAAAAGTTATCAGTGATACTATGCCTTCAATTTTCTAACATAGTAACGATGATTTCGGTTGCTTTAACTTCATGTTAATAAACCTATAAATTGAGCCTGTATTTAAAGGAAATAGAAAGAAATGATGGAAACTTTGAGTAGCTTGTGGATACATGGATTGTTGAAAATTACTGTTGAATTTGTAAAGATGAATGAGACACAAGGTTGAGAAATTCTGCGTAATGGAAATTTCTGTCATTTTACATATAACATCACAGTTTTATTAGAGCTGATATTTGGAGATAGCTGGTGGGTTATTTTGGGGTGGGGTTGTCATTCATCACCAGAACCCATTCTGGCGTCACCTGTATTTGTACAGTATTTTCAAGGCATGAGGTTTTTTCTTTATTTACAACCCCTGCTTTTTGCATCAGTGATTTGAACTGTGCAGAACCCTTGATGGTGCCCTTAAGATCGAGGATCTTTTTTTGCAAAAAACATGTTCGTCTCATAAGTAATGGTGCTGGAGCTCAAAGCTGTGCTGCTGGGTTCCAAAACCAACGCTCTTTTGAAGGATTTAAAGTATTTTCCCAACATTAGTTGAAAGCAATTTAAATGTCTTACAATTTAAGATTAGATAAAGTAAGCTTTGTATGTATTATGAATTATTAATAATCAGATTTCTTTTTTTTTTTGAGACAGGGTCTTGCTTTGCAGTTCAGGCTGGCCCTCAGCTCACTACATAGCCCAGGTAAGTCTCGAACTCAGCCGTCCTCCTGCCTCTGCCTCCCGGTGCTGGGATGACAGGCGGGAGCCGCCCCGCCCGGCGCTGTGGGGTGCGGTGTGGGGGATCGAATCTGGGACCTTGTGCTACCGAGGCAGATGCTGGAACCACTGAGCTAAATCCCCAGCCCAGTAATCAGATTTTTAAAAGTAGTGTATGTGAGTTACCATGAAAAAGCCTAAAATATATTAAGTCAACAGGGAGAAAATAAACAGTATAACTGTTTATATTATTCCATCTCCCAAACTCCATTAGTTATGTATTTTATATTCATATAAAATCCCACATAGAGATACGGCAATTAACAAACCATTGATAACAGTTTTCTTAGAAAGGAAACGAACCTGGAAGTGGACTTCTAGCACATCAGCTTCTTCATTAAAAAATACTACTATGGGGGCCGGAGGGTTAGCTCAGTGGTTC
>PVIC010026498.1:0-22563 GCA_004025085.1 Thryonomys swinderianus | reverse complement strand
TTTTTTTTTTTTTTTTTTGAGACAGAGTCTCACTTTGTAGTTCAGGCTGGCCCTGAGCTCACTATGTAACCCAGGCAAGCTTCGAATTTAGCAATCCTCCTGCCTCTGCCTCCTGAGTGCTGGGATTACAGGTGTAAGCCACTACGCCCGGCACTGTGGTGTGTGCTAACTGGGGATCAAACTCAGGACCTTGCACTTGCAAGGCAGATGGCAGAACCATTGAGCCAAATCTCCAACCTGGAGAACTTGGTTTAATACTCAGCTGGAGGCTCCTTTCCTGACCTGTGTGCCATACTTTCAAGTTTACTAAAAGCTCTCACATCTGTCATTTTTTGTCCCCTCACAATCATGTGATCCACTTCAACAGGTGGCAGTTCCGGGCCTTGCTATGGCCACAGACAGGGAGAGCTGGGAACAAATCAAAGTAATGGCGAGCAAGACTGAGCTATCCCCTCTGCCCCACCGTGGGGCGGTGAGTCGGCCTCGGGTCCAGTTTCAGACCTCCTGGGAAGACTCGCGGTCTTCAAACCTGCATTCTAGGGCTTTTCACTCCCATGTTACTCATCTCGTCTTTGTAATTAGCAAGTAATTTGTTGGGAGACACCGCGAGACTATAAATACCCCGTTCCTGGTCTAATTTTGCCCTCAATTTCACCCGCTGTGGACACTCTAATTCATTTTTTCTAGGTTTTCATTGTGCTAAGAGTGGAGAAGTCAGCTGGGGCTCCTAACAAAGCGGCTTCGACAGCAGCCCCTTGCTGTGCCCCAGTCCTGAGGCTGGAGGACAGATCCAGGTGGAGGCAGAGAGGAAGCACCTGTTCTAACTCGTTTCCTTGATTTATAGATGATTGCTTTCCCGCTGGGGCTTTGTGTCATCTTCCTTCTGTCCAGGTCTGTCTCTGCGATCAGAGTTCCCCTTCCTCCAAGAATGACCCTGTGAGTACGTACTTTATTCCTGTTTCTTGCCAAATGATATTCTGCAATGCAGGTGTGCCACTGTTTCTTTGTTCATCAGCTGATGAACCCTTAAACTCTCTACACCCTCTTGGCTGTTACGAGTAACGTGCTGTGAAGATGAGCGTGCAAATTTTTGGCGAGTGAGCATGTGTTTCCAATTTGATCAGGTCGATGTCAGCCCTGGAATTCCTGAGTCACGTCAGAGCTCTCTTTAACTTTTTAAGGAACTGCCAATCTTTCCACAGTAGCCAAGCAATAAATGACACTTCCCACTTCCTCGCAAACACTTGTTATTTTCCGCTTTTTCAAATTGTGGTTAAAAGAAAGAACTCTGCATATTTTAAATTTTCACTTCTTTTCTTTCTTGAGACAGGGTCTCGGTTGGTAGTTCAGGCTGGCCCTGAGCTCACTATGTAGCCCAGGCAAGCCTCGAACTCAGCAATCCTCCTGCCTCTGCCTCCCGAGTGCTGGGATGACAGGTGTGAGCCACCACGCCTGGCACTGTGGTATGTGGTACTGATTGCCGGTGGGTGTGAGTCACCACGCCCAGCATTGTGGTATGTGGTTATCAGGATCAAACTCAGGACCTTACATTTGCGGCCCTTGTTTTGTTTTTTTTGAGAAAGCCTTATTATGCAGCCCAGGCTGGCCTAGAGCTCTCTGCAATCCTCTTGCCTCAGCCTCTCATGTGCTGGGGTGACAGGGCTGCACCCCTGTGCCCCAAACACTTTTCACTGTACAGTTCAGTAACCTTAGCTGTATCACATCGTGTAGCATTATAGAACTTTTCTATTTTGTAAAACTGAAATCCTGGACCCGTCAAACAACCCCACATTCCTCTCATCTCCGTCCCTGAGCAGCTGCTGTTCTCCTGTTTCTCCAAGTTGGACTAAATACTTCCTATAGTGAATGGAATCACACAGGATCTGTCTTCGTGGCTGGCTTATTTCTCTTAGCATACGCTTCCTCAGCTTTCATCCGTAACAGGATCTCTGTAACAGGATCTCTGTTTCAACGCTGGTACTCCATTGTCAGCATAAACTCATTCCTTTATCCATTTGTCTATGGAAAGACATTCTGGCTGCATCTGCTCCTTGGCTGATGTGAATAATTCTGTCACAAACCTTCATATATAAATATGTCCTTGAGATCCTGCTTTCAATTCATTTGCTTCTGCACCCAGAAGTGGATCAACTGGTGACTCTGTTTTTATATGTATTTTGAGAAACCTCTATAGTGGTTGTGGCATTACGTTTCCACTGGCACGTTCAGGGTTCCAATTTCCCCACATCCTTACCAACATTCCCTCCCTGCCTTCCTTCCTCCCTCCCTCCCTGCCTTCCTTCCTTTCTTCTTTCTTTCCTTCTTTTCCTCCTTTTGATAGGTCCATCCGAGTGGGTGTTAAGTGATATCTTTTTTTTTTTTTTTTTTTTGAGACAGGGTCTCGCTTTGTAGTTCAGGCTGGATCTGAGCTCACTATGTAGCCCAGGCAAGCCTCCAACTCAGCAATCCTCCTGCCTCTGCCTCCCAAGTGCTAGGATTACAGGCGTGGGGCACCACACTTGGCACTGTGGTATGTGGTATGGATTGCTGGTGGGTGTGAGTCCCCATGCCCAGCATTGTATGTGGTTACCAGGATTGAACTCAGGACCTTGCACTTGCGAGGCAGGCGCCAGAACCACTGAGCTAAATCTCCGGCCCTACTCTTTCTAAAAAATCCCCACAGCGGTTGGATGCCAGCCCTCGAAGAGGACAGCTGCAGGTCTCGTGGGAGCCAGGTAATTGTCCCCGCGATGGCTCCTTGTCTCTTGCCCTTTGTAACACTGCTCTCTCTTCCTTGAGAGCCACCGTCCACAATCTCTGCATTAACTGTCTCCTGAGGTGAACTGCAAGGATGGGGGTTTCTTTAAAGACCTGGAAAACCCTTGAAGGGCGTTTCTCAGCTGGGCTGCAGCCACCCACAACCCTCCCACGCGCTGACCTTCAGCCGGCCCGCTCTGTGCCATTGCGACAGCAGGCATCCGTCCCGCTCACCGTCCCCGCTCTTCTCCAGCCAGCTGTCCTCCTTCTCCACTTCCTCCTCCTGCCACGCTCCGTTCACAGCACCCGCTGAGCCACAAACTCCAGATTGCCATGGCCTCAAGAGCAGAGGTTGGGTTTGGGTCAGAAAACACGGTGAGGCAAAGCCCTGCGTGTCTCAAGGGCTTCCCATCAATTTTCTCGTCGAGTCCTGACTCCTAAAGCAGATGGCCATGGTCACTGCTGCCTGAAGAGCAGCTGTGGACAGACGGGAGCAGGAGCAAAGCTGGTGAGCCCTCAGCTGGGTGCTTGGTATTTCCCGCTCAGTATGGCCTTGCCTCCATCCGGGGACCTCCCTACTGGCTCTGCCTCTGAGCACCTGCCGGTCCCCCTTGTGCTCCTCAGTGTCTCTGGGGCAGGAGCAGCTGTCTCAGAGTCAGTTCATCCTGTGTTCGTCCTGCAAACACTGGCCACGGGATGGGTGATCTTCTCAGGACTGGGTAGGGGTGGGAATGAGATGCTGACCTCAGGATGTTCCCACAGGTGGGTGACAGAGGCGCCCTCCCGGCCGCCAACCAGGGAACCGTGTAGGTCCCACCAGACTTAGACTCCAGATAGTCCTGAAGACATTGTCAATGGCTGCCCTGGGGATGCGTTTCCGGTTCCAGGTACTTCCCAGTCCCCAGAGCCTTCAGGTACTGTCTGTTGACAAGGCAAGAATCATCATCAGCCCCTAACTATGCCCCCCACACTCGGCACAGCAGCGAGCCAGCCCTATCCCCAAGCTCTTTCTGGAATAGTCCCCCCAAATTCCTGACTCAGCTGGACAATAATTGGGCAACATTTCCTCCTTCTTGACCTTAGGACTTTCAAGGAAGTCTAGAGGGGGAGGGGGCCCATCTGATCAAGTGTCTCCCTAGCTGCTCCTATAAAGGGTGGAGGGAGGTTGGGGTGCTTTGCAAGGAAGTGGCTCCCGCCTGAACCCCAACTCTGAGCCCTGAGCTGCCGCGTCTCTCCAGGCCATGGTGAGCCCCGTGACCACTACCGCTGGCCTCCTGCTCCTGGCCCTTTGTGCTTACTTCATCGTGCCCACAGGTGAGGCTCTGTGCAGGACAGGGCTGCCAGGGCACGGCTGGGTTGGCACCTCAGAGGGTAGAGGAGCAGGAAGCCTGGGCAGCCCATGAGGGGCCTGGGTATCTGGTGCAGGGCTGGGCTTCGTGGGGGAGGGGAGGACGCAGCTCTCTATTCTGTCTCCTTCCAGACTCCGTGGTCATCCCCTCTTCCTGCTGCGTAACGTTTGTTTCCAAGAAAATCTCCGAGCGCCGGGTGGTGAGCTACCAGTTGTCCAGCAGGAGCACCTGTCCCAAGGCGGGGGTGATGTGAGTTCCTCTCTGGGGCAGACAGGGACAGTAAGCCGCAGCTCAGTGAGGGCACTTGGCCTCTCCGAGCCTCTGCTCCCTCAGCCGTAGAGCCAGGAGGAAAATTCGATTCGAAGTCATTTCTGGGGAATTAATTATATACAAGGTGCTGCTCCAGGCACAAGCCATCACCGTAATGAATCCTCACAGCGGTCCCAGGGGCTACTGCTCCCAGTCATTAAGACTTGCTGAAGGTAACAGGGGTAGCCAGGTCCTCTGGGCTCCTGATATTTCAGAGCCACCTCTTACACAGGTAGCAGAGGGCTCGCTTTGTACACGGTGGCACGCCGTGGAGCTGCCGTGGGGAACCTTTTAGAGATGAGAGCCCAAACTGCACTTATTTATCCCACAGTCCCAACGCTGCTGTGAAAGCTGAATATTGAAGTTTTAGTTTAGAAGAAACAACTCATACATTAACATCTTTTGTCTTTTTTTTTTTAACATCTTTTGTCTTAAAACACATGAACACCCATAGGTTCGCCACCACTGCAACAGCACATTAGTATTTGTCATTAATTCGCCCCAAGTGGCATGAGACTCGATCCCGTGGCCTGGCACCCCTAGTCAGAGATGGCTTGGAAGGGGCGTCTAACCTTCCCTCCTAGCTCTGACTCACTGGCCACACCTCCACGCATAGCATGGGCACTGATGGCTTTTTTTGTTTGTTTGTTGGAGACAGGGTCTCGCTTTGCAGTTCAGGCCGGCCCTGAGCTCACTCTGTAGCCCAGGCAAGCCTCGAACTCAGCAATGCTCCTGCCTCTGCCTCCCGAGTGCTGGGATTACAGGCTTGAGCCACCAAGCCCGCCCGGCATTGATGGCATTTTTATTCTGGGATATTTTCTCCTCTTCCTGCATACAGGGACCATGTCCCTCCTGTCCAATCCTGTGAGGCAGAGAGGTCCCTGAATGAGCCCAGTATGCCCCGCCCCACCATTCTTCCTGCTAACACCAGAATAGATACACTGAAAGGAGATGGCGTTCAGAACCCCTAGGAGGCCACACTCCTGCCCATGTCCCCTGAAGGGTCACTGTCCCGGGTCCTGCCGGACCTTAGGCCAGCCCTGCCCTTCCTCCCCACAGCTTCACCACCAAGAGCGGCCAGAAGTTCTGTGTCGACCCCAAGCAGCCGTGGGTGCAGAGGTACATGAAGAACTTGGATGCCAAAGACAAGCTGCCATCCCCGCTGGTCCGGGCCATGGGTGGCAAGGTCCTGGTGCAGAGACACCGTGGCAACAGCACCACCCTCTAGTCGCCACCTGCCCTCTGCCCTTCACATGGCTCTCTGGGGCCGGGGAGTCAGACGGCAGTGGCAACCCTTTGCCCTTCTCCTCACGACCATCAGAGCCTGAGTGCAGGGTCCTGAGCCCCCGGCACCTGCGGCACGTCTTGCCGGCCCTGCAGCCTGCAACTGGCTCCGATGGCCCCTGGTGTTGTGCTGCAGTGGGCCTGAAGCCATCTGTCTGTCTTTTGGGAGTGATGACCTGCCCATAGCAGCAGATCTCCAGCACGGTGGGGATGCTCCCACTTCCAGCGTTTTGAGTCAACAAAAAACCCGACCAAACTGGGGAACCTCTGTGCCATTCACAGCTGGATCCTGGCCCTCAAAAGGACTTGGAGGACAAGGTCGCACTATATAGCTCAGGCCTTGAACTCACAAGCCTGGTAGTTGGTTATATCTCTTTGCCAACTTTTTTTTTTTGAGACAGTCTCACTTTTGTAGTTCAGATTGGCCCTGAGCTCACTATGTAGCCCAGGCAAGCCTCGAACTCAGCAATCCTCCTACCTCTGCCTCCTGAGTACTGGGATTACAGGCTTGAGCCACCAAACCCAGCTGCCAATTTATTTTGTTGTTGTTACTGTTTTGTGGTAGCAGGGATCAAACTCGGGCCTTTGTGCTTCTAAGGTAGACACGGTACTGCCTGAATTAAATCCCGGGCCCTGGTTATATCTCTTTGTGGAGATGGGACTTCGAGGAGATTTCTGCTTGGTGATAGGCCTGCTCCTGGCTTCTTTGAGGACAAAGACTTGCTCTGCCTTTAATTCTGTGCTTTCTCCACTCCACTTCTGAAGGGAAGATGGGGTGAAAGCTGAGGGAAGAGAAGGACTTTAGGCCGGGCGTGGTGGCTCACGCCTGTCATCCCAGCACTCGGGAGGCAGAGGCAGGAGGATTGCTGAGTTCGAGGCTTGCCTGGGCTACATAGTGAGCTCAGGGCCAGCCTGAACTACAAAGCAAGACCCTGTCTCAAAAAAAAAGAGAAGGACTTTAGCTTTTTTCCTATGTGTGAGATGCAGGGGGATTTGTTTGTCAAGAGCCCAGACACACTGTTCTCCAACAAGAGCCCAAGTAAAATGTGATGTCTTTGAAGGTGACTGTGTCTTGTCTGTTTGTGTCTCACTTGGAAGCAGGGTTGGGCACGAACGGTGGAACAGTGCTGCAGAAGGTACCCTGGGCCACCTGTTCCCACCTGGGAGGGGGAAGTCACCTGAACCCAGGGTACCCTGCCAGGGGCTTGGCCTCCCCTGGGGAGTCCAGTCCAAGGCTCAAAAGGAGAATTCCAGGGCCGGCAGGATAACTCAGTGTAGAACGCTGGCCTAGCATGTGCTAAGGCCCTGGGCTTACTCCCTCACAAGGCAAAAGTAAATAAAATAAATAAAAGGATACCAATTAATTTTAGTAAACATTATTTGACCAAATAAAAAAAAATGACTTGTGCATCTCGCAGCTTTCAGAACCAAAGCAGATTCTGAGACTTTCAACCAACCATTTGGTGTGACAATATTTTCAGAAAAACAGAAGTGAGGTTCAGACAACAGCTTAATTGAAGTGGGCATGGCAGCCCCTGCCTGTACTTGGAAGGCTGAGACAGGACTATCTCCATGAGTTCAAGGCAAGCCTGGATTACATTTGGAGACTCTATCTCCAAGAAGAAAAAGAGAACTTAACTAGTCAGTTGGACATAGTTTAACTAGTTCATTGTTCAGAGAGTATGTATTGACTTTAGAGCCTCTTACAACTATTACAGACAGCTAAATGGGAAGAGATACTATGGGCCCTCGAGAGAATCAGGATAAAAATAAAACACATTGGGTCAGAGATACCTCAGTAGTTCTGGCACCTGCCTAGCAAGCACAAAGTCCTGAGTTCGATCCCAGTAACCACATACAACAATACCAGGTGTGTTGACTCATGCCCACCAGCAATAAGTACCACATACCACAGTGCCAGGTGTGGTGGCTCATGTCCGTAATCCCAGCACTGGGGAGGCAGAGGCAGGAGGATCGCTGAATTCAAGCCTTGCCTGGGCTACATAGTGAGCTCAGAGCCAGCCTGAACTACAAAGTGAGACCCTGTCCCCCACCCCCAAAAAATTAAAACACATTACAACCATGGCTGAAGACCAGACCCAAGATAAAAATGAAATGACCAGGCCTCTGTATTTTCCCAGAGGATAGGACAAATGGTAATAATGAAACGTAGATAGACATCAGTCACCCCAGTGGGTGACCAAGACCTCCATCATTTTCTAGAAAAAAAAATCTTTATTTTTTGATGCACACTTGTTAAATGATTTATTTCCCATTGGATCACGCTTACCTAAGTGACTATACTTGTAACCTTATTGTTTTATCACAGCTGTAATCCATACTGTGTTGTGCCCACATGGGTTTTGTTCTATAAAACTTCCCTAAAATGTCATGTCTCCAGCAACCCATTCAGGACTCTACCTGTATCTCAGGAGCTATCCTCTCAATAAACATCTCCTACTCTGCACTTGATCTTAGCCAAAAGGCCGAGAAATGATAAACATCTCCTACTCTGAACCTCCATTATTCCTAGAATTCATTCTTTGATGGCAGAGAACAGGAAATCAGCCTGTCGAACATCTAACAGGTTGGGATTTATGATATTTCCTTTACATCATTGAGAGGTCCGGTTTCATCTCCCGTATGACCCCTTATCATACGCACACAAAGCTCAGTTACTGGGACAAAACTGTTGTGGTTGGTCTGTTGGGCCCCAAACAGCTGCCAAGTTCAGATCCACAGCCTCCCATAAAATTTTAATGAATATCCCTTATCCAAAATGCTTGGGAGTGGTACCTTTTCAGATTTCAGTGTTTTTCAGGTTTGGGCACATTTCCATAGACTTTAACTTGTTGAATATCCCAATCCATCACCAAATCCTATATTTCACTGCATTTCAGATTTGAGATTTTTTTGGATTAGGGATGTTTGACCTACATGAACTTTGAAAAAATACCAGGGCGGTGGGGGTGGGGTACATGGTTGTAATCCTCGGCTGAGGCAAGAGGATCACCATGAGTTTGAGGCCAGCCTGAACTACGCAGTGAGACCCTGTCTCAGAAAACAAACAAACACGCTGTGTGAGAAAGATGTCCTGCACCACGAAGCCCGGCACAACTCCACAGCAACTCCACCGGGTCTCCGGATTTACCTTTGGGGTCAGGGGATCAGCGGGATGGGGTTCCCCTTCACTTGTCTTAATAAATTACTGCAGGGGAAAAAAACCCCAAACAAACAGAAAAGAAAAATATATATTCTATAACTGTATTCAATTCAATTTTTTTTTTTTTTGAGACAGGGTCTCACTTTGTAGTTCGGGCTGGCTCTGAGCTCACTATGTAGCCTAGGCAAGCTTCGAACCCAGCAATCCTCCTGTCTCTGCCTCCCGAGTGCTGGGATTACAGGTGTGAGCCACCACGCCCGGCACTTGTGGTGTGTGGTATTGATTTCTGGTAGGCGTGAGTCTCCATGCCCAGCACTGTATGTGGTTTCTGGGGATCAAACTCAGGACCTTGCGCTTGTGAGGCAGGCACAGGAACCACTGAGCTAATCCTCCGGCCCTCAATTAAATTTTTATAAAATTCAGTAAAGCACATTATATATTGCACAAGAAGCTTTTATAAGAATGATGAAGCTATAAAATTATAAATAATGATCTCTGGCTTTTAAAGGATTAGAGAAAAACACAATTTACATTCACAAGTCAAGAATTATGTGGAATTGAGGCCCGCCTTGGTTGTGTGGCCTTATAAAAGGAAAACTTTCTTTTCAAAAATAGTATTTTTCCAGTTTAAGAGTCAGGGCCTTGTTATGTAGCTCATGTTGGCCTCGAATTTGCAGCGATCCTCCTGTCCCGGATGCAGGGATTACAGGTGTGTGCTGCTCCACCCAGTTTAAAGAATTCTTTTCTACACTCACAACATGTTCAAAATCTAAAGTGTGGAGTTTATGCACCACGCTATTTTCAAATTCTCTGTGGACCCCAGTTGGGTCTCCTACAGTTTAATGCCCTTCTGATCCGATCTGGATTTGGCCTTTCCACAAGGAAAGGGCACAAAAGACGACCCCAGATTCAGACTGCAGATGCCAGCTTTGGTTGCCCAGGGTCCCACACTTCTTGGCTACAGATTTTGTGTCCCATGACCCCCTCACAGCTTGTTAACTGGCTTACCTTATGGCTCTAATCAAGCCAGGAGCGGAGGGAGATAGGGCGATGTCCACCGGGTCTCTGCCCTCAGGCTCCTGTCCCTATGGAGCTGGGGTGCACTGTCTTCCTGAGACATGAATCTTTCCAGCAGCCTGGAGGCTCTCTGTCCCCACCATTTGGATGCTTTATTATTATTATCATCGATTATTAACTCAATCCCTGGCCAGCTCAGGAGGGAGGTGGTCGTGGAGTGAACATTCTTATCACAGCTGGGTCACAACCCCTGTCCAGGAGTCACCAAGAGCCACTTCACTGGAACAAAGACCTGGGGTCTCGAGGAAACCTAAGAGCTTGTATGAGATGCTCCCGTCACCCAGGAAGTTGTGGGAGTTTTATAGCTCTGTGTCAGAAAAACAGGAGTCAGAGACCAAATATATACTTCATAATATTATGTTACACCTTTAAATATGGCGGCTAGCCTCTCCAAGCCGCCATTTCTCTCATCTGTTAAAATGGGGGTAAGGAGACATTTGAACTTTGCCCCTACCCAGCAGATCCTGAAGCAAAGATCTGCTCCTGCCAAGGTGAAACTTTGCTTCAGGCTGAGGCAGGAAGGTTGCAAGTTCAAAATGAGCCCGTTTCAAATTTTTAATTTTTTTAAGACAAAAATCACAATAATTTCAATAGCTCAAAGGCAAACCCTGCGAGTCAGTTCACAAAATTTCAAGATACAGAGGTAAGTGTAAAGAAAGCTGACTGTATAAAAATGAAAGGGTAAGAACAGAAATAAAGGTGAATTTTTAATAAGTTCAAGTTATTTGAAGAACTAGTCCACCTACAGCAAGTCAGAAATAATTTACAGATGCCAATATGTATTGCAGTAAAAAATGACTCCCTGAAGAATCACCCTACACCGGCCAGCTCCAGCCAAGAGTCAGAATTCTTGGTGTTGGCCGCTGCTGATTGGCAGCGCTGATTGGCTGGCTTGAGGCACTCACTGGATCAGCTCCTTGGGTTTCATTCATGATACTTTGCTCTTAGGTGAATTGTAAAAATGTTTCAGAGTGAGGCCAACACCATTATTAAGAATGACCAGAGAGGCCTGAGTTCGATCCCTGGTACCAACAAAACAAAAGAACAGAGGGGGCTGGGGACGTAGCTCAGTGCTTCCAGTGCCTGCCTGGCAAGGTCCAGAGTTCGATCCCTGGTACCACACACCACTATGCCAGGGGTGGTGGCTCATGCCTGTAATCCTAGCACTGCAGGAGGATCACTGTGAGTTCAAGGCTAGCCCTACACAGTGAGTTCAGGGCCAGGGAGACCCTGTCTTAGAAAAGAAAAAGCAAAGCAAAGAAAAGAATGACCAGGGCTAGGGATGTAGCTCAGTGGTGCCGCTGCCTGCCTGGCAAATATAACGTCCTCAGTTCAATCTCTGATTCCAGGAAAGGAAAAAAAAAAAAAAAGAATGACAGGTACATATACATATCTAACACTTAAAGTCACTGTCAACTTCAGATCTCTAGTAGCACTGAAGGAATCTAAGACAGGTAATATTTCTTTTATTACTGAAAGCCTCATAAGGTTAGCAGTATGGCTAACCTCATGAGAACTGTACTTAAGCATATATTTATGTATACATATGCAGAAATTGTATGTAAAGTAGAAACAGTTCCCAGCTGGAAGATAAGTAAAGGTTGTTAATGTTCTTTGTATCACTTAGCAGCCAAGACATCTGCCCCTTTCTGCTGTCCAGAAGCAATTTCAATTCATGAGAATGTAGGTCTTCAGGAAGGTCTGAGAGAGATTTACTGAGTTGTTTTCAGAATCTTCTTCATCTTTTCATTGTAAGTATTAAACAGAGAGTCTGTTCCAAAAAGCCTACCCCGCCATGTAAATGTCAAAGCATAATTTCCAGTGAAGTTCATCATGCTGGAAATCACGATGCTGGAAACCGGAATAAAAAGGGCTGAATGTTAGGGTTGATGGGAATGTCATAACCATCGCGGACTTCAAGAGTTATTATCAAATGCGAAATCATCCAACCCCAAAGAACTACACAATTACACAAAAGCAAGATTCCAGTGAAAAGTATACTACCAAGAATTAGAGTTTCCAAGGGAATTTCACATTCAGCTTCAAGTCCAAGTGGAGCCTGAAATGCATGATGAACTTTAGGAATCTATTCTTTTGTGGTCGATGCAAGAAATACTGCCCAGGACCAGAGATTTAGCTCAGTGGTTTTGCTGCCTGCCTAGCAAGCGCAAGGTCACTGGTTCGATCCCCAGTTACCACATACAATAGTACCGGGTGTGGTGACTCACGCCCACCAGCAATCAGTACCACACACCACAGTGCTGGGCGTGGTGGCTCACGCCTGTAATCTCAGCACTCAGGAGGCAGAGGCAGGAGGATTACTGAGTTCGAGGCTTGCCAGGGCTACATAGTGAGCTCAGGGCCAGCTTGAACTACAAAGCAAGACCCTGTCTCAAAAAAACAGAAAAGAAAAGAAATACTGCCAGGTATCTTCAATGACTGCACAGCCCAGGAATCCTGACAAAGGTTTATACCATCTTGGCATTGTTTCTCATTCATAAGAAATGCTGAAATTCTCTGTAAAACACTAGGTTCCAGGGCCAGGGATGTACTTTTGTGAGTGCTGCACCTGCCTGTAAGCGCAAGGTCCTGAGTTTGATTCCAATACCAAAGGGGAAAACAAAAGGCTCCACAAATCAAAGGCAGCTTGATACAAAAATGGTTAAAGAGAAATACTTTAAAACATTTCCACTGGTTTCTGAATGATTTTAGTTCATCCTTTTGGATTTCGTACTCTTTCATGTAAGGTATAAATTGAAATAAAAATCCAGATTAACACAACAGGAAATAAATGGCTTCATGGACCTCTAAGGGGATTCCCATGTTGCAATCTGGAACTTTGTGTCATTATTTAACATAGAGTTCCAAGCACTTTTAAACAGTCCTTGCAGAGGGTTCTTAAGCTAAAGCGAATCCATGTATTCCATAGCCAATGAGGCCAAGCTTGAAGACACCCATGCCTCTGCTAGCTGCCATTTCTCAAATGTCCACAGGCAGCTTTCTACTGCTCAGGGCTTTCTGACCCCTCAAGCCCACCGTACAGCTTCAGACTCCAGGAATTTGAGAATAGAGACAGCAAAGTTCCTCAACCAGTTCCTTGTGAATGACACTCTTCCACTGAATCATCTCAGAAAGGAGGTTTGAAGGGTCTTCCACCTCCACTACTTGGATCAAAATCTTTCATGTTCCCCAGCATGGACACACTTGTTTCAAATATAAACAAGGGAGGGAGTCAGCCACATCTATAATCCCACCACTTGCGAAGCTGAGAAAGGGAAATCCAGCAAGTTCGAGGAGGTACATATTGAATTCAAGGCCAGTCTGTACAATGCAATAAGACAGTACATCACCAGGAGACTCTGGTCCCAGCTACTGAGTGCGGCAGCCTCCTCAAAAAAAATTTTTAGGCCAGGGATTTAGCTCAGTGGTTCCAGCATTTGTCTCTTAAGTTCAAGATCCCTGAATTCAATCCCTGGTACCATGTACCACAATGCTGGGCATGGTGGCTCATGCTTATAATCCTAGTACTTGGGAGGCTGAGGCAGGAGGATCACTGTTAGTTCGAGGCTAGCCTAGGTTCCATAGTGAGCTTAGGGCCCGCCTGAACTGCAAAGGGAGACCCTGTCTCAAAAATAAAATTTTTAAAGGAGGGGCCGGAGGGTTAGCTCAGTGGTTCCGGCGCCTGCCTTGCAAGTGCAAGGACCTGAGTTCAATCCCCGGTAACCACATATAATGCTGGGCGTGGAGACTCACGCCCACCAGCAATCAACACCATATACACAGTGCCTGGTGCTCACGCCTGTAATCCCAGCACTCGGGAGGCAGACACAGGAGGATTGCTGAGTTCGCGGCGGCTTGCCTGGGCACCATAGTGAGCTCAGGGCCAGCCTAAACTACAAAGCGAGACCCTGTCTCAAAAAAAATTTTTTTAAAGGGGTAGGGATGTAGGTTAGTGTAAAGGACCTGGGTTCAATCCCCAGTATTGGGGAAAAAAAAAAAAAGGCCCAAGGCATAGAGAAGCCCATGCTAACAGCCAAAAGTGCATCAGCTCACAAAGACTGGCTCCCTGGCATTCAGTACACACTAGCTGTTCAAGTTGCTCTACCTCTAATAGAAAGCAAAACATATACTCCTGCTAAACACTGAACTAGAGCTAAGCCCTCAGGACGGAGAGCCCAAAACACTGACTGTGCTGTACCTAACAGCAGAGCCCTGACCCACAGCTTCGGCGGCATGTGGCCCAGAATCGTTGTCCTTTCTTCAACACCCAATAGTCTCAACTTTTCCAGTTTAGAAGCCGGAGGAAACTGCGTCCACCGCCAAGCAGAACGCAGCAGATGCTTGCTTCTAATTCTCCAAGCCTCCCGCTTCCCCATGGCAACTGCGTTCTTCAAAGCACACCGAGCCCCTCCCCCGCCGGAAGCCCTCCCTCTCCGGGGCTCTGGCGGGCTCTGAAAGACCAGAGCCTTCGTTTTCACTCCACTGCTCTTCAGTGGTGGCCACAGGAAGTTGTAGAGTGGGGCTGCAGCCAGGGGCCACAAGTTGAGGCAGGTCATGGAGCCCGAGGTTCAGAAGGGGGTGCCCCTGAGGGTGTGGAGAAGTTGGCGTTCGTTGCACAACCAGCAGGAGAACTCTCTTTCAAGGACACCATGGTAGTGTCCGCTCAGTGGCTAACCACGCACAACCCAAGACCCTGCGCTTTCCACTTTTGCAGAGCAGGCAGGTGCGTGTTACTTCTGCTTTATCTGTGTAAACTAGCAACAGCCTAACTGTCCATTTGTAGGGGATACGGCCACGATATATTTTAAGCGGAAAAAAACAAGGTGCACAAGAGTGTGCTCTTTGCGCAAGCGGAAAAATAAATGGTACAGCTAGGATGAACAACTTGCTGGGCAGAAAAATCTGTCAACAATGGTTGCTATGGCAACTCAGGACTGGAGGATGGGGATACCAGAGATAGAGGAGACAAATACTTTTGCTAGACCCTTCTGGGGTGCATGCACTTTTTGCTAAATGCATTTATCACTTTTACAACATAACAATATACCGGAGCTGTCTGCGTGTTCCCTTCTTATGAAACCACCAGTCGCCGGCTACAAGGACCGGCCTCGAGATGGTGCAAGAGGGAAGAAAGGTCCAAGAGCGCACAGCGTGCAGTCAGTTCCTGGGGCACTTACTGAGAGAAGCAGCGCAGTCGCAGGCAGCAGCAGGCCCAATTGGATCCAGAAAGAGAGGTGTTTTTAAACTGGACGTGGTAGTGCAGAACTGTGATCGCAGCACTCCGGGAGGCTGAGGCAGGAGATTGTAAGTTTCAGCCCAGCCAAGAAAACTTAGCAAGACTGTGTCTCAAAATAAGAACTAAAAAATGGGCTGGAGATTTAGCTCAGTGGTTCCAGTGCCTGCCTAGCAAGCACAAGGTCCCTGGTTCGATCCCCAAGAACAACATACAATACCAGGCGTGGTGACTCATGCCCACTAGCAGTCAGTACCACATACCACAGTGCCGGGTGTGGTGGCTCATGCCTGTAATCCCAGCACGCAGGAGGCAGAGGCAGGAGGATTGCTGCCTGGGCTACATAGTGAGCTCAGGGCCAGCCTGAACTACAAAGTGAGACCCTGTCTCAAAAAAAAAAAAAAATGTTGCCCAGGTGACCGTGATACCCAACAGGGCTGGTCGGACTCTACCTTCTACATAGCGGACAAGGGAGCAGCCAGAGGAGACCCCGTTGGGGAGTTGGACACACGATTCTGGGACCTCTGCCCAGGGGCTGTGGGACCTGCTGAGCTGAGATCTGGTCCTTGTCACCTCTTCATCCAGGTGACAGGTGGAGCTGCAAGACAAAGGTGAGGACACCATAAAGCCACACCTGTGTGTAGCCTTCGAGGTTTCCCGACCTGCCATCTTCTCCCTCTCTTCCTCCTCTATCCTCTCTCTTCCTCCTCTATCCTCTCTCTCCCCTGGCTTGCTCTCTTCTCCCACCAACCAGACACCTTGCTGGGGGCACCAAGGTTCCATCCAGCTATCAAGCAGGGGATCCATATAGGTGGCCAGGCGACAACACAATCCCTGTCTAGTATTACAGGTAGAAAAGCCAGCTAGACACATGTAGGCAGATAGATAGGGCCGGCCCTTGAAAGACTTGCAGAAAACAGAGGATCCTTCTGAAGGTCAACACCATCAGTGAGAAATTACACTTCCAGATAACACTGAGCTACAGGCCTCTTTTTCCTCCTAGGATGGAAGATTAAGGTCTGGATCCAGCCCCTCCTTGGAAAGCAGTAATTACAAAATCCCCAGATAATGGACCAGGACTTTGAACCACCTGGAGGAGTCTCCTGACAAGAAAGACCCTCTAGGGTTTGATTCTTCATTGGACCCTAGTCAATCAAAATTACGGAAACAAATGTACTTGTCATATACCCATTGGTTAACCTTGGTTTGCCCAAATCTTATTGGAAGCCCCCATTGTACTCATTGGTTAATTGTAGCCCGTCCACTTTCTTGAATCTTACTGGTAGCCCCCTATTTCGGACCCGCCTCACCTCATGGCTTTGCTCCATAAAAGCCCTCTAAAAAGTGAGGTAGGTGGGTTACCTACTTCCCAGGTTCCCCCTTCTGTCTCTCTTAAGGCAGAAGCTTTCTTTCTCAATAAGATTTTCCAACTCAAACCTCCGTGCTCCTAAAATTCATTTTTCGATTTTTAGAGAACACGAATTCGTGTTTCAGGTGGGGAGCGAGGCCTTGCTCTCCTGCGTCACCAGGACACCCCCCCAACCAGGAACTCTTGGAAAAAGCAGCCTCTCCTCTTTCTCCTCCTCCATCCCCACCTCCTTCTGGGAAACAGATGGTTTTGGAAGATATCTCTGGGATTAATCTTGTTTGGCTGAGCAAGTTTTTTTTTTTCTGGGACTGCTGAAATTCTATCTGGAAATCAATTCTCAAGTCTTGCAAAACTAAGAATTCCAGAGAATTCCATGACTTTGCTTTTCCACGTTGAAAATCTCTATTCAAAGGGTAGTTGTATAACTTTCCAAATTTATAGGCCCCCTTCAGAACACAGGGAAGTTTCTTCCTGAGAAAGCTGTACACCAGGTCCACTGTTTGGCCTGAGGTGTTGGCATGTTGTAGGGGCAATTGTTCCATTATGGACTTCTATGGTGCAGATAAGTGTCTCTTCAAGTCTCATGGTGCTTTGGGAAGGTGGTGGAACCTTTCAGAGGGGGGCCTAGTGGGAGTTCTTTAGGTCACTGAGGGGCACATCCCTTAAAGGAGATAGTGACACCCCTGCCCCTTCTACTTATTTTTCTTTTTCTTTCTAACCATCAGGTGTTTTGCTCCACCATGCACTGCCCTCCATTGCTGAGTCCTGGCACAACTACCAGAGGCCTAAAAGCCTCTACTCGTGGACTGGATCCTCTAAGATCATAAGCCAATAAACCTTTTCTCTTTATAAGTTGAATACCTCATGTATTTATCATAGTCATGGAAAGCTGGCTGACAACAGGCTATCCTTGGGCAGGATGATCTCACAGTCCTTGGATGCTCAGCCCCAAGCAGACACAGGAAGACTCCCTCTACCCAGCCTCTCTGGCTTACACTCCACCCTGTCTCCAACATTTCTCTTTTTTCTTTTTGAGACAGGGGGTCTCATTTTGTAGCTCAGGCTGGCCCTGAGTTCACTATGTAGCCAGGGCAAGCTTCAAACTCAGTAATCCTCCTGCTTCTGCCTTGCGAGTGCTGGAATTACAAGCGTGAGCCATCATGCCCAGCACTGTGGTGTGGGGTACTGATTGCTGGTGGGCGTGACTCACCAGGGCCGGTATTGTATGTGGTTACCTGCGAAACAGGGACCTTGTGCTTGTCAGGCAGGCACCTAAACCACTGAACTAAGTCTCCAGCCCAATCTATTTCTTCAATAGTGACAAAGATAGATATTGGCCTCTCTGTATCCTGATTCTGGCGGAAAAAAAAAAAAAAAAGGTCTTGTGCGCCAGTTTCCTGGAAACTCCTTTTTTTTTTTTTTTTTTTTTTTTTTTTTCAGACAGGGTCTCGCTTTGTAGTTCAGGCTGGCTCTGAGCTCACTATGTAGCCCAGGCAAGCCTCGAACTCAGCAATCCTCCTGTCTCTGCCTCCTGAGTGCTGGGATTACAGGCGTGAGCCACCGGGCCCGGCAGGAAACTCCTTCTCTTGGCTTTCTATCTCCTGAGCAATTTCAAGGCTGATGGACTGTCCATATTGGGTCAGCATTCTATAGACACTGCCTGGCCACCACATTGCAGGGGGCAATACAGTTGGAGAAATATGTCTCAAAATGAAGCACCAAGAAGATCTACATGTTTCCCAGGCAACTAGCAGATTGTTCTATGTTCTGATGTTGTGAATTGTGGGATTCGATTGCATTTTTTTCTGTGTTGGCTCTTGATAGTTTGGCAGGGAGTTTTCTGGCCCTTGCTGCCTCAGATCTAGCCAGACATGACTCGTCCCTTGCTCTGATAGCTTCCCTTAACCTCAGAGTCACTTTGGCCCCTGGAAAAGGCCTAGGCAAAGCAATCTTGAGGCCTATTCCAGGGGTAGCAGGCAGGGGACAGGACACTGTCCCCAGGGCCAGGGCAAGGAGACAGACCTAACTTGCAACCTGGGCTTTGTCACTTAGGAACGGTGTGACCTTCAACAGAACACCTCCTCTCTCTGGATTTCTGTTTTCTTGACTATCAAAGAAGGATTGAAAAAAACCTACACCCCAAACTTCTGCGAAGGTAGATGGAGTCACGGCTGAACAAACAAAAAAGTTTGTCTTTCTCTAACCCCAGGACATACGTTTTGCTTTTCTGCATTCTAACTCATTTCTGTGGCCCCTGATCCAGGTTGTGGCCCTCGAGGGGAGTTCCCCAGCACTGAGCACACCCCCTCCGAGCACGCTGTGCCTCTCCAGTGTTCGTCCTCACAGTGGCCACGGAAATCTTGGTGAAGACTCGTCTGATTCTCCTGCTTTCCTTTCTGTCTCCCCACTGCATTTAGAATATAAAGCAAATGCTCCACATTAGCTCTCCTGGGAGGCAGAAGCCAAGGCCCACCCTCGGTTAAACTCAGAAAGTGTCAACCTTACTTCAGAGCCCCTCCCGAATCTCTGTATCTCATTATATGTTGATAGTTTCCTGGGGGGGGGGGGTCTTGTGTTTTGTTTTTCTTAAAGGAGGACCACCAAATTGCAAAAAACGTTCTCATGTCCTCCACCTGGGGGCTCCCTCCGCCCAGGAGCAAGGCCAGTCACGTCAGCAGGAAGTAAAGGAAGGCTGTCGTTCCCTTGCCCCCAAATTGACTGTGGTTCACGCCCCTTTGTGGTCTCCAGTGATCTCCAAGGACCCCAGCCCCCGTGGGCTGTGGGCTAAGGTGCCTCCTCATACATAGTGAGCTACATAGTGAGCTCAGGGCCAGCCTGAACTACAAAGTGAGACCCTGTCTCAAAAAGAAAAAAAAAAAAAAAGTAAGAGTTCTGAAAGGAACATTACAACATCCTTTGTTGTGTGGGGTTAATTGTGAAATCCTGGGTCAATGCCTCTCTGAGATCTGCCTATCTGCAGGAGAGGAACTTTGAAGGCTGAAGGCTGTGTAGAAGAGCCTGAGTTTTCAATTGACCAACTTGAGTTACAACCAACTGAACGAACTGAGTCCGTAAGTCATAGGTCCACTGTATTTTGAGACATGACCTTGCTGAGCTCAAATTTGCAATCCTCCTGCCTCAACCTCCTGAGCAACTAAGATTATAGGTGTGTGCACCACCACACCAGTTATTCTGTAGTTCTTATATATATGACTGGCAATCTAGTAGGTGTGTTTGCAACAGTTTGTCCACAAATTCGTGAACAGTGCATTGTGCTGTGACGTTATGATGGCTACAATGTCACCCACTGATAAGGCTCAGCTCCATTATAAGTGCATGGGGCCAACAATCCACAAGTGTGCGCAGAGAAAACTGCGGATCCAGAGAGTCCAGTCCTTCTTGAGGGTGAAATGGTGACCAGCACTCTGCTCCAAGAGCCCAGACCTCAGAAGTGCTCCTTGGCCCCAGGTCACTGTCCCCGAAGGGTCATCACTATCCCTGCTTCCGCCATCATAATTTCCTGTTTGGTGCTTTACGGACGTGGACTCCTACTGCAGAACTCTTCCTACCTGGCTTCTCAGCTGTGAGAGGGTCGTGAATAATTATGGTCTGTTCTCATTGCTGAATGAAAGAGTACTGTGTGAAGAAGGGATCACTTATTTTCTACTCTGCAACTGATGGCCGTTTGGATGGCTTCTGGTTTGGAGCCCACATAGGTTACGGTGGACTGTCAACCTGACTATTTGGGGGGCGCCGGGGGATTAGGAAACACCCTGGGTACTGAGAAGCTCATGGAAATTGCTTTTTCACCCTTTTATTGGTTCTTCTAATGAATCCAGCTTCTAATTTTTTTTTTTTTGAGACAGGGTCTCACTTTGTAGTTCAGGCTGGCCCTGAGCTCACTATGTAGCCCAGGCAAGCCTCGAACTCAGCAATCTTCCTGTCTCTGCCTCCCAAGTGCTGGGATTACAAGCATGAGCCACCATGCCTGGCACTGTGGTATGTGGTATTGATTGCTGGTGGGTATGAGTCTCCACGCCCAGCATTGTATGTGGTTACCGGGATCAAACTCAGGACCTTGCGCCTGCAAGGCAGGCACCAGAACCACTGAGCTAACCCTCTGGCCCCAGCTTCTAAATTTTAATAGACTCCACTGTATGAACTTTTCTCTTGTACCATTTGCATTTCTTGTGTCTAGATAGAGCACAGATTCCGTGTGTGGTGGATTAACTGACGGTGACCTTGGCTCGCCCAGTTGAGTTGAGTCAGCGTGGATGGGTGTGGAAGACCCACTTGAGAATTAACGCCAAGAGCCATAGAAAGAGACCAGGAGGGGCTGGGGATTTAGCTCAAGTGGTACTGCGCCAACCTTGGATACATAAGGGCCTGAGTTCGATTCCCCAGTACCACAAAAAAATGAACCACGAAAACTGGAGGGGAACTCTGGGGTCTGCTGATCCTCTAGAAGAAGTGGCAGGCGGTTGCTGTCATCAGAGGTGGAGCTCGGGCCCTGCTGCTGCTGGGATTGGCAGCACCGGTCTGCATCACGAGCCTCACCTGGCTACAGGGCAGACCCCTCAGCCTGGCGGCACAAACCCTCTGTCACATGGCTGGATTCTTTGGGCCTGTAGTATGCGGCTAATCTCTTGCATTTCTTTGTATTGGATGTTTCGGTTAATTTATAAAATAACCCTATAAATTATATGTCCTGTATTAAACCTAATTCCTTTGTAAAACCCTGACTACCACACCCTGACATACCATAGTTGTTTACTGTAATAAAACTGGGAACCTGCATCATGGTATATTCCTATAATTCCAGCACTCTGGTAGGCTGAGGCGGGAGTGTCACAAATTTCAGTTTGGGTTTGGAAATGTAGAGATTCAGATGTAGTGAGATGCTATTTTAAAACTGAAAATAAAAAAGGGCTGGGGATGTAGCTCAGTGCAAAGGCATTGGGTTCAGTCCTCGGTATTGCAAAAACAAAAAACCCAATGGGTCCAAAGTGGCTAACAAGGACTGGGGATTTAGCTCAAGTGGTACTGCGCTGACAAGGGCCTGAGTTCAATCCCTGGTACTGCAAAAAAAAAGGGGGGGGGCGCTAACAAAATGGGCCAAATGTAGCCCAAGGAAAAGAATATGAGAGGTTGATTTGACCACAACTGTAACAGGTACAGCTGGGGCCACAGTGGGGTGGTCTGTGCAGCCGCCACTGCCCTGAGCCTCCTGCTCACTGGGGACCCTTGCAACTCTCTGATCATGGAGCCCCCCAGCCTCCTGCAGGACAAGGCACCCTGTGGAGGAGACAGCCTCCCCCGGAGCTCCCCCAGCTCCCTCACCTTCCGAGGCCAGCTGGCTGCTGCAGTGGGATTGGACCCAGGGTCTTTGTGCTGAGCTGCATCGCCAGCCATTTTTATTTTTTATTTATTTTGCGGTACTGTGGATCAAACTCAGGCCCTTGTGCTTCCCAACTTGAGCTAAATCCCCGGCCCTTTATTTTTTTTATTTTGAGACAAGGTCTTACTGAGTTGCCCGGGCTCCTGCCTCAGCCTCCCAGAGTGCCCGGAGGACAACTGGGCACCACCACGCCCCACTGAGAGGGTCTGCAGTTCCCCAGAACTCACAGAAGGCCAGAGCTCCAGTCGCCTGTGGCAGTAACGCATCTGTGAAAACAATCTGGATGACCATAGGCATTTGTTGGAAAAGGATTGAACTAAATTTCGACGGCAATATTTATATCCCCCCACCTTAAAGGTTTGAGTATGGAAATAATGGTACACGGCCTCCCAAAAGCTTGCTCCGCCCCTTCCTGAGACCCTCTGGCAGAGTCACTGGCCCTTTCTCGAAGTGCTTTCCCTCTCTTAGGTGGATCTTGCTAAAATGTAGAATCCTCGCTGCCGGGGCCTGCTGGCAATCGGACAGTGCCTGAGTTGGGGGGTGAGGATTAAGAAAACATAAGACAGACAAAGACAGACAAAGATGGGATCAGGAGGACCTCTCAGTCAGTGCCGAGCAGGCGCC